>JBBPBX010002286.1:77328-92198 GCA_038048925.1 Garcialebias charrua | reverse complement strand
GATACACAGCTTTACATCAGGACTGGAGCATCCTCATCTTCCACCTTGTCATCTCCATCTTCACTCACTGCCCTCTCTGCCTGCCTGGAGGCAATTAGGGCATGGATGAATCAGAACTTTCTTCAATTAAACTGCTCCAAGACCGAGGCCATACTGATTGGCACCCCTCACCAGGTACAGACATCTACTATAACAACACTTTCCTTTTCTGGACAAGACATCCCCCTCTCCACCTCTGTTACTAATCTTGGAATAAAAATGGACTCCAATCTTACATTTGAAAATCACATTAAGCTTCTGTTTAAAACTTGCTTCTTCCATCTTCGAAACATCTCTAGACTTCGCCCATCCCTAACTTTTTCCGATGCTGAGAAGCTCGTCCATGCTTTTGTCTCCTCCAGGCTCGACTACTGCAACTCCCTGTTTATTGGAATCCCTGGCAAAAACCTTCAGAAACTTCAATATATTCAAAACAGTGCTGCAAGGATCTTGTTGCGAGTTCGTAAATTTGAACATATTACGCCCATTCTTCATAACCTTCATTGGCTTCCTGTCGCCTACAGAATTCAGTACAAAACTGCTCTCATTACACATCAATGCTTACATGGAGCTTCACCAGATTATCTGAAGGATATTCTTATTCCACACTCATCCACCCGGTCGCTGCGGTCACAGAACAGTAATCTCCTTCACATTCCGAGAACCAAATTAAGGACCATGGGAGACCGGGCTTTCAGTGTGGCTGCCCCCCGCCTGTGGAACTCTCTTCCTGACTGTCTGAGGGTCCCACAGTCTGTGGTTGACTTTAAGAGCGGCTTGAAGACCTTTCTTTTCAACCGAGCATACTCTACCTCCTCATGATTCTACTTTTGTTCTTAGTTGATACTGTTATTGATTTTACTGTTTTATTGACATTTAATTTCTGTTGCACCGTGTAGCACTTTGAGATTTTCATTAATGAAAAGTGCGTTATAAATTGAATTCATTATTATTATTATTATTATTACATGTAAATAAATGAATACAGTACAGCACTGTACAGTAAATAAAAAATATAATTTCTTACTTTGAGCTGATCAAGCTTGTCTCGTCTGTTTGCACGTCTGAGCATGTCGGAGCTCCATAGATTCTGATGCTCTAACACGGTCCAAACTGTTTAGAGGAAGGACTGTTAGCTAGTTAAGTCCATACATTTGAAGCAAGAAAAAGAGTTTACTTTAATAACTTACTGAAATCCGTTTCTCCGCGGTGTTCGTCCATCCAAACAACACAAGCTGCCCACGTTAGCTGTTGTTAGCCCCCGCCATTAGGCCTGCACTCGTTAGTGCTCGCCCATCCAAAAAAGGCTGTCGGAGCTGCTTCTCCACGTTAGCTGGGTGTCCATCCGACATCTTAGGCTGCTGGGCGGACTTCGAAGCGAGCTCCCGGCCGCCACGCGTCGGTTCGATGTCTCCGGTGGGGTCTGCTTTAGCATGTTAGCTGTGCTTGTTAGCCTTAGCTCATACCATGATCTGCTGGGGTCGTGCTGCGCGGTGGGAGCGATCGGCACAGCGATCGCGGTTGCTGCTCCGGGCCTGACGTCCACAGAGTTCACAGAGCGATTCCAGCTAGTAATTTATCCATATGAGGCAATCCTGGGACACACAGTCCTCACAGCCGGCTCACACAGCCGGCTGGTGGGAGCCGCAAACTTAGTAAGATGGCTGCCGCGGCATTTCCTGAAACGGCCGGAAGTTAAGCAATTATGATTAAAAATTATCATTTTAATTAAAAATATTATTTATAAAGCCTTTAAAACAACCACAGCTGCAACAAAGTGCTGTACACATGAAATTAATAATGTTTAAACACACACACAAAAAATATATTTGTTATTTCATATTTTTATTAAATATGATGCGTTTGTAGGTCTGAGTTGCCATAGGTTGCGGGCGCCGTAGGTCGAGGGTTCCCTATGTGTGTGTGTGTGTGTATATATATATATATATATATATATATATATATATATAAGAAAATACTTTATCCTTGCAACCTTTGCAAACGAGCCACTTTTGCTCCGTTTTTTTTCTCTTTGCTCTATAGTCATAAACTTTAACTTTTGACAACTAAGACCTTTAAAGTCTGAGATGTTGCTCTTTGGGTTTTGTGCAGCTGTAGACTCTTGAGAAGAATGGCAAATGTCCTGAGTGTTTTCCTTTTGTAAACTGTTTGGAAATGTCTGTATAACTTTTTTCCACAATGTGGAGCAGCAACAGTTGCAACCAGCAGCTAACTAGAGTTTAAAAGTGACTATCTGATGATTCATTAAGGTTTTTTGTTTTTATTTTAAACTAAAAGCTTAATTTTCCTTGTGCTGTCTTTTGGCTCGTGTAAACGTGCAGCACTGTGTTTGACAAATGACGTAAACAGAAAGTGAGCAGCTGACCACACATAGTTTCCATCTGTTGACCAACTTTCCCTTCTGTCCTCATGTTCCAGGCTGCCCCTTCTGGAAGAATGGCGTGGCCTACGAGACGAGGAGCTGTCAGAACTCAGTGGGATTAAAGGCTGCATCTTTGTCCATGCTGGAGGCTTTATTGGTGGCAACAAGACCCGGGAAGGAGCCCTGGAGATGGCCAGACGGACCCTGCAGGCTGCTGCCCAGTCTCCAGCTAATGGAAGCAGCTAATTAGAACAAACAAGAAAACTGTTCACTAATTGTTTGGATATTGTAATACATTTTAGTGTAATCTCAATCTGGATTCATGATGTTAGTGCGTGCATGTCCTCTTGACTTGCTCATAACTTTATCCATTATGTTTTATTTTTAAAGAAACGAGTGCTTTTGATTACTTTCTGGTCTTTTGTATTCAACCCTGAGATAAAACGAGCAATAAACAGTTTTCTACTATAGTCTTGTTTTCCCAAACCGTGACATTAATATGGTACCATGGCCCAACTCCAACATCTTCAAAGCTCGAGAATACCTCGACCTTATCTTTCAAGATGTGAATACAGTACATGCACCTGGACCTGGGCTCTGCTTTTCATTTCCAGCGTTGCTGACATTACCCACAGCACAACAAAGTGATTCAGAGGCTGCTTCCGCTTGCTCCAGGATCAAAGCGTCAATAATGAAGACTGATTAATTCAGAGAAATTACATTTCTAAACGTCATGGAGAGATCCTCCTTGTGACAGCAGATGCTGTGACAAGGTTACTGGCATAGTCAATTTACCAGTAATAAAGTCGGGGATGTGCCTTAAAATTTCTCATTAATACTCTCGGTTTTCTTCACCCCTCGGAGCTCTACCTGTAACTCCTTATTGCATTTACAGCCAGCTGACCTTGTGCCTATCTGACTTATTTTTCCATCATTGCTGGTTATTGTGCAAATGCCAAGGCAGGTAAAACTAAATCTTACTGCTTCCAGCTGTTCATGGTGCTCTGCTTTACAGGTAGTCCCCGAATTACGAGCGCTCTGATCTACGAGGTTCCAGACTTACGAGCTGGCGAATTTTTGGAAAAAACGCAAAGAATACTGAGTTTTCATGTGTTTTTTCACCACAGTTAGTTAGTTAAACATATGGACTGATGGAGATGTTCAATATTTATCATCTAAAACTAATTACTCTGACCCAATAATTATAACCCAGCTCACTTATATCAAATATTCTCTGTTCCCTTTAAACACTTATATTTGATAGTACAAACATGTTGTTTGCTTTGCTCCTTGATACAGAAGAGACAGTCTTCTAGCCTTGACAATCTTTGGATTAGATGTTCTTGTTTGATCAGAACCATGACTTGTTTGTTTTATCTGTAAGACGTCAGAGCTGTCAAAACTCCACCTCCTTCTTGTTTAAATAGCTTGTCATGTCCAGTACAATTTGGAATTGTGCAGGACAATGTATTTGAGACCAAAACTAAGTTTCAAAAGACATTAAAAGCCATTCCCCTTTGCAAAGTTGTTTGTCTGATTTAACACTGTTCTCTTGTTTATCTTTGTGTGGTTTTTATTAAGGTAACAGGGGTTTAAAATCCCCAACATTGACACACGTTTCCGATCATTTTTATGCACTCATAAGCAGTTTTTGGATGAAAATAGAGTGTTTGTAGTCGCGCTAGCGAAACCGTTCCAATTTACGAGCGAAATTCCGGATTTACGAGAGACATGGCGGCCGTTCCAAATTACGAGATTTCCGGTTTACGAGCGCCTCGTTGTAACGGATCTCGCTCGTAAATCGGGGACTACCTGTATTTGTGTTTAGCAGTGCAACTGATTCAAGTTGATTAATTCTATCATTAATTTCAAGAAGCATTTTTTTTTACCTTTGTTGTTAAATAGAAAAAATATCTAAGTTAGGGATTTTGCGTTGATGATACATGGTTATCACAGTTTAGTTCAAAGTCCACCATCTATTTTATTTCACTATCTGCTGCACACTGTTTCCCACATAGAATGCATGGGATACTTTTAATGGCTTTGGAAAGGCACTTTTGCACCTTCCTTTTTTAGTCTACCTGTGTCTCAAAAGTACTCACACATGCACACACACACATTTTTCTGCTCTGTCCTGGACCAGAGCCAAAGTCCCAATCCAATCAGTACACCTTTGTGACAGCCTTTTATAGTTGCATGGTTCATAGCTGCTGCCAACTACAGTAAAGCTGTATTCTTTGTGAAGATGTAAGCGATAAGAATTTTCACAACTTACCTCGCCAAACAAAGTGGAACAGTGAAATGAAGTGCATTGCAGCTGCATAATTGGAGATAAAGTGGGAGAAACATCAATCCGAAGGAAACATTTAACATTCAAATGTTATTTGATTTTGCTTGCAGTTGTCACTTTACCGTTTGAATGCATAATCTTAGGTTTATCCATAACCAAGGGCACTTGCTTGATTACATGAAATCACTAGCACTCTCTTTTATTATTATTTTTTAAATAAAAATCTTCTCAGGCTCCTGATTTTTTTTTTTTCTTCAGGTGATGCTTTTACTATCATCCAACAGAACTAGCCAGCACTAGGTTCTTTCCTGTCAGTCACTTTACTTACAAAGCAGAACATTTGAATACTCTTTTGTTTTGTCTAAATATAATGTTTTTATTTCTGCACTGTGGTTTCTGTGATGGCAGCAAGTCCCAGGCTGTCTGACAAACAACTTCAATACAGTTCTGTAGTTGTGGTTTGCATCTATTAAAAAAAAGAACTACCCAAAAATGGTGTCTTAGAAGCACGGTTGCAATGGGATGTGCAAAAGTGATGGCCAATATGCTAAGCCTCATATGCAAGTTCATGCCGTTTCCAAAGCTGATTAGAGAAATGTGACTGTTGGATTTGACTCTGTGGCCAAGTTGGCTTTGATCAGACAAATGTAAACAAGAATACTTGCATTAGTTCGAAACACTTCATTGGAGGGAATGAGCCGACAGAGGAGCATCCAAATCCCATAACAGGTATGTCCATCCATTATGGTTTACCTCTTTTTCATTTTGTGTCAGAAACAAACGGTAGTACTGAACATCTTTTTCATTTCGCACATGCTAAGTTGTCTCTAGGTGCTTAATTCAGCCCATATTTGTAATTGAACACAAAGATTAAGTGGCGGGATTATATATTAAAAACACCAGATATCCCAACAACACATCACCATCCTGGCCACCATCTTACCTGGAACAGTGTAACAGCAGTCCAAGACAAGTGTAACAAAAATAAGTCTGGTCCTCTAGACGGTTTCTTCTTTGTTGAGACATTTCATCTTTTGTCCAAAAGACTTCTTCAGTCTGAGGAGCTGCAACAAACTCAGTCTTATAAATAGCACCTTCTTGGGTCAACCAGTTTGATGGTGTTCAGGTGGTTCCTGTAGTCCACTCTCTCCCTGGCCACCTGCTCAAACTGCAGGAACCACCTGAGCACCATCAAACTGGTTGATATAAGACGAGTTTGTTGCAACTCCTCAGATTGAAGAAGTATTTTGTATAAAAGACAAAATGTTTCAACGACAATAAACCGTCCAGAGGACCTGACTTTACTTTGTTAAATGTGTCTGGTTTATTGAGCACAAACCAGGATACAGTCTAAAAGTGGTTTATATCTAAAACTACCAATGGAAAATTTTTAATTTCCTATGACTGGGGCAAAAGGGCTCAAATCAGCATGGAAACACCAGGAAAGCCACACATACATTTTTATCAATTGGACCTTGTTGCCAGACACTGCTAGTCCCCAGCTGCATTAGCCACCACTTGAGCTGTTTAATGCTCAATATCCTTCGGTATATTCCAAGTCCATTTTGGACCTGGGGATGTCGTCTTTGTTTAAGCTGACATGGACACAAGCCTTGGAGGTAGCCGTCATGCATGAGGTCTGCTGCGTTGTTTGCTAAACATGCTTGATGTCATCCCTGACCATTGCTATGATCAAACCTTCATTCTAGCCCTTGGTCGTAAGAATTTTTAAACAACTACAAGCTTGGAAAAATCAGCTGAAACACTGATTTTTTCTTGAACAAAAACAAGTGGATTTTTCCAACTTGCTGTAATTTTTTTCCCCTTACTGCCTCATTATGTTTCATTTATAGTTTAATCAGTGTTACCCTCTGAGGACGGCGGGTGAAAACAGATGAAGCCGAACTGTTTCACTTCACTGCAGTCAGGTTTTTCTGTAGAGTTCACACTGTCAGCATTGTCACGAGCAAACTGCTCATGGGCATGTGCATCTTTTCAGAAATATGCTTCCTCAGAGATTATCCCTGATAGACACCCCGTGTCCCCAGCTTGGCAGTTTTTCCTTTTGCAGAGTTGAACTTCTGCTCCCACAATCATATTCATTCTCATTTTAGTAACCAGAAACACTGACATTTATTTATTTTTTAGCTAGAGTGATGCTTTCTGCCATTATGTGCGCTTTCATTACACAACCTTTTGTTTTGTTTCTGCAAACCCACAAAACTCATTTTGTCGACAGCCTCGTTTCTGACAAACAGAGATGATGTCCTGTCAAGGGTAAAACATTCGACAAAATACATCTGTAAAGTGGAAGAAGTCTTAAGACTTGCAGTGGTCTGCACTGTATTAGTCGGGTGGAATTGTTATAGATTTTAGTGGGCTGATGGGAATAGGCTGGGAAGGCAGATGAGGTGCCATCTTGGCTGTCAGATCTGTCCTTTACCCCCTGAGGGCTCTCCTGTTGCTGGACTGATAGTGTTTCAGCTTATAGTGGAAGATAAGAGATAACAGGGCACGTGGGTTTAAGTAAAACCCCATGAATGGTATTTCTCTATACATTTGCCATTTGGTGCTCTCTTTGCTTTCATTATTCAGATGGGAATCTCAAGTTGACATATGTGGGACTGAAAGCTGGCTCTCTTTTGTGCTTGGAAATTAATGCATTTGCTTATGAGCTTGTCCAAGTCCATCTCCATTTTGTGCTTGATAAACAGTCCCTCTGCACTCTGTTAGGTCTTCCTCTGCTCGACCTCCATTAATAAACAAGGGCAAAACAGGAATGATTAAGAAAAGGTGCATCTTCCTTTTAAAGTTTCAGCTCTATCAGTCAGCACTGCTGTCTATCCAGGCGTGGCTGCTGCAAACATTTTTCTCACCATCTAAAAATGCTAAGTCTGATCCTCTGGACATAAAAATAAAAAAACAAAGCAAAAAAAAAAACAACTGTAGAAACGTTTCGTCTTTCGTCCGAAAGACCTCCTCAGACGCTGATGGTCCTCCTTGATGTGAGCAGCTGGTTTTGGCTGTCATCAGCTAACTGGTTGATCCACTGTGAGAGGGTGTTATTAGCACTTTGAGATTTTTATTAATGAAAAGTGCATTATAAATTGAATTCATTATTATTATTATTATTATTTATAAGACTGAGCTGAATACAGCACCTCAGACAAAAGGGAGACATTTATATAGGATACAAAATACAGTTGATGTTAATAGACTCAGAGGAATAAATAGGAGGGAGGAGATAATTATAAATAGAATAAGAACTGGGCATAGTTTATTGAATGACACTCTTTTTAAGATGGGGAAACATCTTACTGGTTTATGTGATTGGTGTAATGCCGCAGAAACAATAGAACATGTTTTTAATAATTGCAGGAAATATGTGGGTCATAGGAGAATATTGAGAATGGAAATTGGTTGTAATAGGGAACTAAAGTTGGAAGATGTCGCTGCTCAGCTGAGTAGTGATGAAGGGAAAAGAAAGATATTTCGTTTTAAAAAAAATACTGGACTCAATAAGAGAATTTGAGAAAAGAAATTAATATATAAGCACCAAGAGATGGCAGTAGTGCAACAATGATGGATGCAAGCTGCCGTTAAAAACCAAAGAAGAAGAAGAAGAAGCACCTCAGACTGAGGAAGTCTTTCAGACGAAAGACGAAACGTTTCTTCAGTATTTATTTATTTTTGCTTTGTTTTGTTTTGTTTTTTGAATGTCCAGAGGACCAGAATTAGCTTTTTTAGATTTTTCTACCTGGATTATTGAGCATGGATCAGGGTATTTTTCTTACCAGTTTGACACCAAAGTGCGCAGTGTTGCAATCGTTCCTGTGCATTCAGGGACTAACCTTGGCTCAAAAAAATATATAGTTTTTGTCAATCTGTCAGGAAGATGAAAACTATACTAAAATCACAACAATAAACCTTCGACTTGCAAATGTTTTGTTACTGTGGAATTACGGTATGAGTTTTCAGAACTGTCCATTGACCCAAAACACACTTTTAGCTCAATATTCTGTTTAACTTTTTTTTTTGTCTAGCCTGAAATCTGGAATCGTTTTACTTTTTTTTTTAAAAACAACTTTGTTCTTTCAGCTTTCCTTGCTGTTGAAATCACCCCAAAAGCATGATACTGCCACCGCCATGCATCACTGCTGGAACTTCCAAAATAATTTAAAAAAAGAAAACAATTGGACTTCTATTGAGGACATTTAGCTTCTCATCCAATAAATGTCTTCAACTATAAAATAAAAGTCCAGTGATTTTTTTTTTTATCAATGAAACTGAAATGTATTGACATCTGGCTAAAACCCACAAGTTAAAAATGTCATAAAAATGTATAAGAAGTTTTGCTAATCTAATAAAACATTCCAAAATGCATGATACATAAAAAAACATAAAAGCATTTGAGCAGACAATTGTTTGTCATGTGTTTATCTTTGTTTCTAAACTTCTAGAGAAAATAGTTGAGTCCCAACTAAAGTGCTTCCTGGAGGATCACGCTATCCCCGAGCTATTCCAGTCTGGCTTCAAATCCCTCCACAGCACTGAGACTGCCCTACTGAAGGTTTTTAACGACATCTTCCTATCCACAGATACTGGTGACTCTGTGCTGCTTGTCCTATTGGACCTCACATCCGCTTTCGACACCATCGACCATGAGATCCTCATTGCTAGGTTGGAGCAGTGGGTGGGCATCTCAGGATCAGCCCTAAACTGGTTCAGATCCTACCTCTCTGACAGATCCTTTTGTGTTTCCATCAACGATTTTACTTCTGCAGTGGCGGCTCTTAAATGGGGGGTTCCGCAGGGGTCCATCCTGGGTCCTCTCTTGTTCTCCTTATACCTGCTGCCACTCGGTGCTATTTTCCGGAAACACAATATACCTTTCCACTTCTACGCTGATGACTGTCAAATCTACTTCCCCCTAAGACAAAATGGTACAGGCTCTATTCAACCTCTGCTCGACTGCCTGGCTGACATCAGGGACTGGATGGCTTTAAATTTCTTAAGCTTCAATGATAAGAAGTCTGAAGCCATATTGTTCCTTCCCAATGACACAACCTCAAACCACTGCATTGACCTGTCTGCTCTACCCCTATCCGAAAAACAAAAAGTCAAAAATCTGGGAGTGATAATGGATCCTTCCATGAAACTCAACAGTCATGTAAACATGATCGTCAAATCCTGTTTTTTCCAGCTGAGGCGTCTGTCTAAGCTGAAGCCCATATTATCCAAAAAGCACCTGGAGACAGTGATTCACGCATTCATTACATCTAGGCTTGATTACTGCAATTCACTTCTGTTTGGCGTCAGTCAAGCCACCATTGCACGATTACAACTGGTTCAGAACGCAGCTGCCCGATTTTTAACCAGCACACGCAAAAGAGAGCACATTACACCAGTCTTGGCCTCCCTTCACTGGCTACCGGTTCATCTTCGAATCCAATTCAAAATTCTCATGTATGTCTACAAATCGCTGAACAGTCTCGCCCCCGCCTATCTCTCGGATCTGATACACCCATATGTCCCTCCACGTGCTTTGAGGTCAGAGGATCAGGTACTCTTAATAGTTCCAGAAACTCGCCTTAAGCGCAGGGGTGACAGGGCGTTCTCTGTAGCAGGCCCAAGACTCTGGAACGAGTTACCGCTGCTCATCAAACAGGCCCCCTCCCTCTCGGTTTTCAAATCCCGGTTAAAAACTCACTACTACTCCATCGCTTTCAATGCCAGCTGATTTGTATTGGATCGTTTGATTTATGATCTGCAATGTTTTTATGTTTTTCGTGTTGTACTTCATTGTCTGTGTTGCCTGTTGCGTGTTTGTTTGTCCAGCACTTTGGTGTGGACTTGTTCCTGTTTAAAGTGCTTTATAAATAAAATGGTATGGTATGGTATGGTAACAACAAGCTGGACTGGACTGACCACACTGCTGCCCTCTACAAGAAAGGACTGAGCAGATTGCATCTACTGAGGAGACTCAGGTACTTCGGTGTGCGGGGGACTCTTCTCAAGACCTTCTTTGATGCTGTGGTGGCATCAGCCATCTTCTATGGAGTGGTCTGTTGGGGTAGCAGCATCTCCACTGCTGACAGGAAGAGACTGAACAAGATCCAGGAAATCCAGCTCTGTCCTGGGGTGTCATGTTGACCCAGTGGAGGTGGTGGCCGACAGGAGAATGAGGACCAAGCTTCAGCGAATGCTGGAGTTCCCATCTCACCCCATGCACCACTCTCTGACAGCACTGAGCAGCTCCTTTAGTGCCCGGCTGCGGCACCCTAAGTGCGTGAAGGAAAGATACCGTAGGTCTTTCCTTCCGGCTGCCATCAGACTGTACAACACGCGCTGCTCTTAGTAGCTCCTAGTAGCTATATTTCGTTTTATACTGTTTCAGTGTTTTTTTTGTTTTTGTACTAATTTGTATTATTTATGTACAGTATATAGAGATTTTTTAACATTTTCTGAACTGGTCCTGCTCTGTCCTCTATGCTGCTGTGGCAATGTAAATTTCCCCACTGTGGGATTAATAAAGGCATCTTATCTTATCTTAAATAGGACCCTGTTAAGGACACACAGCACAGGGGACAAATTACGTTTTGTACTTATTTTTCTTTACCGGATGAACCACCAGTCCAGATGGTACTAACCTGAATAGTGGCTGCAGTGGATGAGTTGGGTCATTGTAAAGCTGATTCACCTTTTTTTCTAGAACCTGACTGTATAGGTTTGTGACTTTTATTTGTTGATGAGCAATGATTTACTACCTCCACCTGGGATAACTTGTTCCTGCACTGACTAGTTTCCCATACTATGAGACAAATTAAATGAATCAACACTTTCAACCAGTACACCAACTGCAAAGTAATTTTGCTAGCATTAAATCTTCTTAGCTTATAGAAGTTGGAGTCGCTGCATGGCTTTTTTATAAATATAGTCAGCGTTGGACTGAAAGGTCAACTCATAAATTATTGTTGCGAGGTATTTAAATTTAAATAATATTCAGTCACCTGCTCTACTTCCTCCCCTTTATAACAGAAGAACTGAATATAGGTCTGGTGCTGGCTTCTCCCCATTCTACCTCCCAAACAAATTTCCTTGGTTTAACTGACATTGAGGTCCAGAAAACTGTCATCAAACCAGGCAGAGAGCTGATCTATGAGCTGGGAGTAGGAGGGGCTGTTGGAGTTTTTTAGACCAGCGGTCATATCATCAGCATATTTAATTAATGTGAAAACTTTGCTGTTATGTCGCAACTCATTTGGGTATATAGAGAATAAAAGTGGTGATAGCACACAACCCTGTGGAACACCAGTGTTCAAAGCCCTGCAATCAGATAAACTGTTATTAGAATGAGTGTTATAGTTTTAGTAAAGTAGCCTATAGTAGGGGTGTTACACGCATATCATTTTATTTATTGTACCGGTATATCTTTTTGCATTTGTCCTGGTTGACTTATGAATCTGTTGGAATTGCAATAATAAACAATGGCTGTTTATCATCATAAGAACGAGAATTTCAACATTTCACGTGACTTAATAAATACTCCTTTAAGTCAATCATAAGATACTTTTTTTTATTTTTTTTACAAAGGAGACCTTAAGAAACATTACGGCCATTATTAGCTGCTTTTCTCAGGTCTTGGCTCTTTCAACGATCCTGTCTTTAAGTTTATGTTCAAGTTTTTGCTTCGATGTCTGTTTTAATTTGTGAAACTTTTAATATAGTGATTTTCTCAATCCAACACAATACATGCAACATTTGGGCCTCAACCATTATATCTGAGGTGAAGCTTTTCTGAAGATGTTCAAGAGAAAATGGAAATCACCGCTAAATTTGACAGAGTAAACTAAGATGTTTTAGTAAGATAATGACCAACGTGTAGCACCAGAGGACACTTGAAGTGGTGGAAGCGAATGAAACAGGAACATAATTTATTGCATCCAAAACACATTTTGTTGTTTTGATGAAGATCTTGTCACAAATAGAGTCAGACCAGCTGCCATGGCTGGATATGATTCACACAACTTCCACACTTATTAAAGCGCTCAGTTTCCTGGAAGAGCCCACTCCCTTCAGGATGGAAAAGTGTCATCAGAAGATGAAGGTTATCACCCACGACAACTTAATATTGATTTTTACTGACTCTTCCCTTTGGAGCTATAATCCATCAGTTTTTCCTTTTTAATACATTTGTAAATCTTTGATTTGATTTGATTTGATTTGATGTTTATTCATTCATTTTAAAAGAACAATACAAGACAGTTTCATCAGATACAAGAATACAAGTAGGATAAAATGAAGGGAGCAGAAAGAAGATGAAATCTTATTATATCTGCCCCTTATTTCACAGTTTGTTCAACCAATGATAACCTTCAAGCAACATCACAGAATGAATAATTCTACTTATTTTTCTAACTGTAATACACAAACTACATCACAAAATGAATAATTCTACTTAATTTTCCTAACTGTAATACACAAACTACATCACAAAATGAATAATTCTACTTAATTTTCCTAACTAATACATAAACTAGATCACAAAATGAATAATTCTACTTAATTTTTCTAACTGTAATACACAAACTACATCACCCATAATTCTACTTACTTTTTCTAACTGTGATACACAAACTACATCACAAAATGAATAATTCTACTTAATTTTTCTAACTAATACACAATTTTTCTAACTAATACACAAAATACATCACACTTAATTTTTTTTTCTACTTAATTTTCCTATTTTTTTAATAATTTTTTTCTACTTAATTTTCCTAACTGTAATACACAAATTAAAAGATGGCACAACATCAAGATGTTCACAAAATGAATAATTCTACTTAATTTTCCTAAATGTAATACACAAAATACATCACAAAAATGAATAATTCTACTTAATTTTGATGAGGCTGAAACAAAAAATAAATAAAATAAAGGCACAATGGAGACATTTTCTATTTATTTTGCGCTGAAGTTTGTTCTCAAGTACAATTATAGCCCAACTTTCTTTTTTTTCTTTTTTTCAACATATGTACAGTATTTGTCTTTGTGCAGCTGCTTGGGATTCACTCCTATAAATGGCTGTAAAATCTAATTATACTTAAAGGTAATTAAATAGTAATTAGCTCGTGCAGGGAAGCAGCGTGTTCTCACAAAGTCCAGATTGATGCCAGGGGCAGAGAGAGGTGATGGCGGTGTAGTACCCTCTTGTAACGCCCAGGGTCAGAGACAGAAAGTGGGTGGGGAGTTGGCCCCACATCCCACTGCTGACACCCCACACACACACACACACACACTGGGCTGGGAGACAGTCGGCAACGGAGCGGTCTGCAGGCGACAAAGCCCGGAGCGCAGCTGATTCTCCGCACAGCGCGCGCAGAGCTCTGCAGGAACAACCCAGGAGGAACAGCACGCGCTGGGCATGAAGCTGCAACCCCCTCCACATGAAGCAACCCCCTCCACATGAAGCAAGCAACCCCCTCCACATGGATTTAAACTTCACAACAGACCATTTTAAAGGTGAGTGAGTTTGGAGAACATGCTGTGTCCAATTTGCGTAAAACGCGCCTCTGATCCGCGTCTTTTTTTCTTTTTACGCTGCGAAATTGTGTTAATATTTGCACAAAGTTGAGCCTCTAAAACCTTTACATTTACAGAAACGTGACGACAATTGGATTTTTATTTTGTCATTTAAAAGTCGCAAAGCATATTGCAGCGAGCAGAGGCTCAGCCTGATGTCACAACCTCCACGGGAGCGCGTTAACCCAGAATACAGTACAGTATATCCTAACTGCAACGTGATGCATGGCTCAAGTTAATCCTGCAATGTAATAATTAGATAATTTATTTGTTTTGTGGAAAATAGAAATAATGTTCTGCAGCCTCGTTGGTTCGGAAGTTGTCTGTCGTTGGTCTCACTCCCATTTTTTTTTCCATGCAGCAGGTGATTGCTTTATTAATTGGAAATTTGCATCACTTTAATAATGAACACAAGTGGGACACACAATCCTGCTCCTCACGCACATTAGGTTGCAAAAGTTTTTGTTGTTGTTGTTGTAATCTTTGGATTTTGTTGCCTTGGAGTGTGAAACATTCTTTAAATTTGTAATCAAGCTACACAAATACTTCAAGTTAATAAGGTTAAATGGTAAA
>JBBPBX010002286.1:0-71006 GCA_038048925.1 Garcialebias charrua | reverse complement strand
ATATATAAATTAAATTATTTACATTTTTCTCTACTGCCACCCCTAAGCAAAAAATAAATAAATCAAACTAACCAAAACATTCAAACATATCACAGAGCCACTAACACAACTTTGTTGTATGTTTACTATGTAATAAAATATTGTGCAATTGTCCGATTGTGGTATGTACTAGAACAGAACATGCTTCGGATTAGGATTAACTCTGTAAAGTGTTGTGCAGTTGTTGAAGAGAGGGGCTGTTTTATGTGTCACAGATGCTGTAATTTAAAAATCAGATGATTTTTTTTTCATGGTTCATGTTGTTAAATCCCAACTTTAAAATAATAAATTGGCAGGAAAACATGTTAAGTTCACTAATTTAACCGTTTGGTCATTTAAGGACATCATGTGAAAATATGCTTTCAACATCTGTTACCACATCCTGCTTTAACGTTCATTTTTATTATAAAAGCATAATCAAAATTGATATTTTAAAAATAAATTTTCTGCTTCTTTTTATTTTTTTTATTTTTTTTACAAACTGAGCCGGACATAAAATAGAAGCAAGGCACAACAAAAAACAGTTATGTGTGTGTGTGTGTGTGTGTTATTTTATTTATTAGAATAATCCAATCTCTCCCAGAAATACTGCAGCACCAAGTGTGAAACAAGCCAGAACATAAAGGAAACACAACTTCAAGTTTCTTAGTTTTTGTCTTTTATTTCCAATTTACATTAATTAAAATGTAACAAAAAACAAGTCAAGATCAAAATAATAATAATACTATAATAATGCTATTATTATTAATAATAACGCTATTATTAATAATAATAAAATATACACAACCTCACACAAATGAGCCCTCTGTGCTGGCTTTGGACCATCAATCAAACACACCTGAAAAATCCTTTCTGTGTGTTTGTGTGTGTTTGTGCGAGAACAGAGGGCAGAGCTGTGTGAGGAGACTGACAGAAGGGAATGGAGACAGATGGTAGGGGTGTCACAGCAAACGTGGGGCAGCAGACTGGGCTTCACAACAAACCATAGATGTCAATATGTTCAAAAATAGGGAACTTGGGAGGAAATTGGCAGGGGATAAAAGTTTAGATGGATCATTGTTTTTATTTGTTCTTTAATTGTGAGGTAGATAAAAAAAAATAAGGAAAAAATGTTAGAGAAACAACAAAACAAAGTAAATTTGTTCCTAATTGACTTCATTGTAAACACTATTCAGGTGCATTTTTATTCATTAAAATAGAATGAATGCAGAACGAGTTCAAGTTTGGACCTTTGCCATGGTTAAGTTCAAAACTCCCAGGGTGAAATCCCCTTGAGGAAACTGTATACAGTATATATGTATACACAAATATACATATATATACACAAGTCACTATTTGTGTGTGTATCTGTTGGGAAAACAAACCAAAATAAAAACAGTTTTACAACAATAGCACCATTGACTTTATTGTAATACACAGTGATTTTTGATGCACATTGTGGCGGCTGAAATAGGAACACCTGCACTCTCTGCAGGACATAGTTGGACTTTTGGTTTCAAACAAATACGTTGTTTTAGTGGATGTGACACAAAAAGTGATGGGACGATCAGAAAAGAGGAGGAAGTAAGCGAGGAAGATGGTAGATTATTTTTTCATCTTAAATAAATGTAGGCAGTTTTATTTTTTAATTACTCTGTAACAAACTCAGTCCTCTCATACCTGAGATCCGAACCGAAACAATAAATAATTAGCACCAACACACTGTACTCTCATTGTTCTCAGGTATGTTCCTTTATTCTCCTCATACGTCCTCCTTTTTGTTCCTACGCTATAGAATGGATGGGCGGGGGTGGTGGTGGGGGAGAGGGGGGTGTTGGTGGGTGGGTGGGGGGTGCTGGGAGAAAATAGAGGTTGTCCATGAGGGGAGGGAAAGCAGACTGAAGGCAAAGTTGGATGAATCACAAATGACAGTTGCTGGTGCCATTCAGTGCATAAATCCTATACAGAGTTCAACTTGAAATAAAAACACTTTAGAAAAGAGTCCCATTGACAATAAAAGTGTCTTGATTTTTCTTTTTCTCTCTTTCTCTCCTTTTTCTGAAGCGTGCCTCAGATTCATTTTTTTATTTATTTTATTTTTCTTTCCTAAAAATTCCACGTCTTCTTTCTCTTGTTTGACTACTCGTGCTTTTACAAGAAGCAGACTGGCCCGACGTCGACTCCAAACTCCTGGTCTGCACCACCAACATCCATGGGGGCAATGTCCACAAGGGGAAGGCGAGAGGTCTTCTGCGACCTGTATTCAATCACTGTCTTGCCCCAGTGTCCTGTGTGTCTCTGTTTGGAAGAGAAATATTTCACAGCTGTGGTTAGATCATCTTTGACTAATTTCTAACTGCAGACATTTAGATGATTTTACCCTTTAACTAGAGAAAACACATTTCCTGCATGAATGCAGTGTGAATGCTTATTGCTGAAGAACCTGTTAAAAAGCAGCTAAAATTAGATAAAACATGCTAAAATGTAATTGAAATGGAAGAACAAGCCTAAGTCAGCAGAAGAAAGCAAAGAGTAAATATGTTTGCTGAATTAATTTTAAACATGCTGAAACAAGTACAAAAAGTAAGAAATTATTTGAAAACAGCAGTAATTTGTGTGTGTGTGGGGGGGGGGAGAGCTGAAAAGTAGCTAAAAATGGCAGAAAGAAGCTTAAATTAAAGAGTCGGGTTAAAAAAGCACAAGTTTGCCCATTTAGGCTGAAAGAAGCAGAACTGAGCACAAAAAGTCAAAATCATCTGAAAAAAGCAGAAATATATATATATAAAAAAACAACTGAATAGTAGCTAAAAATCAGAAAGAAGCTGAAATTACCAGAATCAGGCAGAAAGAGCACAAGTTTGTCCAATTAGAATGGAAAGAAATGAACACCAAAAAGTGGAAATTATCTGAAAAAGCTGAAATTTGCACACACAGAAAAAAACACAGTTGAATAGTAGCTGAAAAGGCAGAAAGAAGCTTAAATTGACAGAAACAAGGAGAAAGAGCACAACTGTGCCCAATTCAGCACATTGAAGCAGAAATTGGCACAAAAAGTGGAACTTATCTGAAACAAACAGTAATGTGCAAAAAACAAACAGCTGAACAGTAGCTAAAAGCAGAAAAAAGTTTAAATTGCCAGAATTAAGTATAGATAAAGCACATCTTTTTTGCTGAACTAGGCTGTAAAAAACTGAAATTAGTGCAAAAAATGTGGAATTAGCTGAAAAAGTTCAAATTAGGATAAAACAGCTAAATAGTAGCTGAAATAGCATGTACAGTTTAAGCTTGCAGAAATCAGCTGAAAAGAACATAACAAGCTGAAATTAACAGAAAGAAGTTAGAAGAAGCACAGAAATGTTGTAGTTAGCAGAAAGAATCTGAAAGGAGCACAAAACAGCTGGAAAAAAACAGCTGAAATTAGCTGAAAGTAGTTTTTTTTTAATGCACAAGGAAGCTGAAAGAAGCCACAAAATGTGAACGGAGCAGTAAAAGGTTGTAAACAGATCTGAAGATATGAAGGATTTAAAATTAGCTCAATTCATTTTCTATGAAAGAAAAATGGCGGAAAAGGCTAAATATTTCAAAAAGCTAAAGTTGCACCAAAACCAAAAGTAGCATTGTTCTGAAACGGCTGAATATTTTGATATATGATCTGTTGAACTAGTACAAAAATCGTGGAATGGGACTTACGGAATAGTCTTAAGTAACTGGAAGTTGGAATAATAGTGTAAACAGGATCACAATAGTGCAAATTCTTCTTAAGCATTTAAAAGCAAAACAAATGCTTAAGAAGTGAATGCTTAATAAAGAATGCTTGATAAGCATTCATACATTATCACACATGAAACAAAGCTCCTTTAAACTATTTCATGTGTGTGTGCGTGTCAGTGTGTGTGTAGTATTGCCTACCGAGCATCCGTCCTCCATGACACTGTAGGTGAAGCGGCTGTTGCCCTCGGCCCTGATCTCCACGTCGTTGGAGCCCTGCAGCAGCACGGCCTTCTTCAGGTTGCCAGTTGAGGCGTCCATGTAGGCCACGCTGTTCTTGCAGTGGTAAGTGAGATTTTGAGACGCCTCCGTGGACAACAGTCTCAGGAACGTCATCTGAATGGCAGCAGTGTTGGGCGCCAGGCTGTCGTCACCATAACTGAACTGTAACCGACGGAAAACAAAAACCAGGTTAAACCTTTTTTTTTTCCACACGTGTTGAACCTTTTCAGATCTTTAAATGGAAGCAATATTTAATTATATATATTTTTAAATGTTGCTATTTGTTTTTTGCAAGGACTCACTTGGAATCCTCCATTCATTGTCTCTCCAAACCAGACGTGTTTGCGGTCTTTGCTCTTGCTGGACCACCAGTTCTTGCGAGGGACTTTGGCAGGTTTGGGGTAGACGCAGGACTCTCCTGTCTCCATGTTGCAGAAGACCTTGATTGCATCTACAGTGCAGCCCTGATTAGGATCAATCCAGTACTCGCCTACAAACAGAGAGCAAAACAAAAGCAAAATCAAACACATGACATTGTTCCTTCAAATGACTTTCTCCTCGGCTGTTTGAAGAGAGGATAGTTCCTATTGACACACTGTTATTTTATTACTTTAAAAATACACCCCCACCAAATCAAACATTTCCAGACAAGATAAACTAGGTTTGAATTAGGGCTGTTGTGATACAGTAATCTCACGATACGATACTATACATGGTATTCTGCTCACGATACAATATATATTGCAATATTCAGCAAACAATACAATTCAATACACTATTGCGATTTTCTGAAAGATTTTAGAGGGACAGAGTGATTTTGGTGACATTTTGTGACTGTTATAGACTTGGATTGAATTAATTTAACTGAAAACTGATTAAAAGCACCAACTACACAATACTTGGCTCTGGTTGGACATGCACACAGACTTAAAGTTGACAGCTGGACAAAATGAATCAAAGAAGTGGTGAGAAAACATGTTTCTTTCAATTGAAACAGTAAAAACTGTAGCTTACATGCATTTGTAAAGTAAATAAAGTGCACCAAGTGCCCTGCTCTGAATAGTTTGAAACCTTTTTAACCTTGACACTTAACATCTGAAGGAATCACTCTTAAGTGCTTGGTAAGTGAACAGTAATATGACTTCTCCAAAACAGTCTATAATTCAAGTAATGAAGAACATTTAACTTCAAATGCACCCATCTTAGCAGAGCAGCTTAAGGCCTGACTAATAAGTGAACTCTAAACAGAAAGTCTACTCTGCAGACCAAGTGAGCTACATTCTCCAAGATTTTTGTTTAGAAATAGAATCTGATGAACGTGCTCTTGGAGAAGTGCACTTCTCTGCGCAGTGATGATATCTCCAGCGGTGGAGAAGACTCTCTCTGAGGATACACTGGTGCCAGGGATGCAGAGGTATCTAAAAAAGCTAAGTCTGGTCCTCTGGACATTCAAAAAAAAAAAAAAAAAAGGTACGATACTTGCAGATGAATATCAATTTTTTCTAGGAAAGAAAAAATCGATATTTATCGCGATATCGATATTTTTACACAGCCCTAGTTTGAATCGCTTCCTAAAACTTAAAATCCCAGTCTAGCACGTCTGCTTCATCATCTCACTCCAATTCAACCAATTTCTCCCTGTGTGTCACCCACCGCTCTTCCAGTCAGGGTGGCACAGCTTCAGGTCTCTGCAGGTGCGAGCGGGGTTCTTCTTGGATCCCTCCGGGCTACGGATGTTTTCAATCTGGTTGTTGAGAGTTTTGAGCGTGGCGTCAACCTCGGCATCGTGCTGACGGAGATTTCCAGCTGCTTGGTCAGCCCTCATGTACCTGAGGGGATCGGGCGACTTCTCGGTTTGACCAAGACCAGCAAAGGCAGACATGTCAATACCAGGGCCGGGAGGACCGGGTGGACCAGGGGGTCCAGAGTTTCCAGGAGGACCCTGAGAGACGAAACAGAGAACTCAGATTAGACGTGCATGGTTTTACAGCAACCCTTTTATTTATGGTGCTATTCATTTATTTATTTAATTTAATTTATTAATTTCCATATAAAACACAAAGACAATTTCAGAAAAAAAACATAAAATGAAAGGAAGCAGAAGAAGAAAAATTTCTTATATCTGCTCCTTCATAAACAAAATAAATTCAAACTATCAATTTAAACAATAATTAGCCCTATATAATACAACAAAATACATAACTCATCAAAATTTACCATTTAGAATTCATTAGATATTAATCAATGTATGTATCTTTTCAACAAAATCGTTTAATTTTTTTTCTTAAATATAACATTGACTTCACTTTTTTTACATCGTCCTCCATATCATTCCATAGACCTATTCCCTTTGTTGTAGTAGACCTACCCTTAAAACTGGTTTTATACTTAGGTTTAACCAAAAGTCAAAGTCAAAGTCAACTTTATTGTCAAAACTGCAATATGTACAGGACATACACAGGATTGAAATTGCATTTCTCTCAGTCCCTCGGTGCAACAGTAACCATTTAAACACTAAAACACTGAAACATTTAATAAACATAAGCATAAAATGAAATAATAAAAGTAAAAGTGTAATACTGTCCTGAGTTTTTGCATAGTAGTTTTTGCATAGTAGTAGTATGAAAGTATGAAAAAGTTACACCAACACTAAAACACTAAACATTTAATAAACATAAGCATAAAATGAAATAATAAAAAGTGTAAAACTGTTGTGAGTTTTTTGCATAGTAGTATAAAAATATAAAAAGTATATCTATATCTATTCTATCTATATAAATGTCTATTCCCTTTAAATTATAGCAACTTTTCCTTTTCAAAAAATATGCTTGAATGTTTGATGGTATAGTAATTCTGAGCTTTATACATAAGTAGAAGAATATTACAGTCTACCAAATCATACAACTTAAGTAATTTCAATTTACAAAACAGAATACTAGAAGGATGACAATAATGCTGTCTTGTTATAATTCTTACAGGTCTTTTTTGCAACAACAAAAAAAGGCTTATTATGATTTTACATGCTGTATGCTGTATTCATGGAAAGTCTAACTAATTTCTGCAGCCTTGATGACTCTTTATATTTACCTTTGTGTCAAACTGTTGTATAAATTACATCTCCGGATATATATTCTATAACAGACTTGCATCAGTTCTAGTCTGGTTTTAAAGGCGGAGCAGTTTAACAGTCCCCACAGGTACTCACAGCAGGGCCACTTTCTCCACTGCGACCACGAGGTCCTGGAGGACCAATGGGTCCTGGCTGACCAAATGAACCATCCTTTCCTCCAGGGCCAACAGGTCCAGGGGGTCCCTACAAAAACCAAACAAACAGGAAATCAAAGTGTCAAAGTGTACAAAACAAAAATGAAATGTGTGGCTAAAAATAATAAAAAAGATAAAATCAAAATTTATGAGGTGACAAATTAAAAGAAGACCACCACCCTGATGCTGAATGGCAATAAAAATGCTTACTTTGGCTTGGTATTCACATTATTATTATTTTTTAAGTACATGTACAGTGGAGTATTTCAATTCTCTTTGTACTCACTCTTTGTCCAGAAGGTCCAGCAGGTCCAGTAGCGCCCTGGTCTCCAGACTGACCCTAATGCAGAGAAAGCAAAGTGAACGTCAGATATTGATGACACGGGGAAAAATACACTGAAACAATACAACCCAAACCACTGGATTAGGAGATCTTAGTGAATCAGGCTTCTTACCGGGGGTCCAGGGAGACCCTGCAGTCCAGTAAAACCTCTGTGCCCTTTCTGTCCTCTCTCACCAGACTCTCCAGCCTCTCCCTTGTCACCACGGGGTCCTTGGGGTCCCTGAAAACAGACAGTGAAACATTTTCAATGACTCTCATTTGCAAAGTTAAAAGTGTCATTTTTTATAGCTTGATGACAACCAGACAACAGTCAAATTAATTCAGTGTTCACGTACAGGCATTCCCCTGGCTCCAGCAGGACCTGAAGCTCCAGCAGGTCCTTGTGCACCCTACAAAACAAGACAACACAGAGAGGTGAGATTCAGTGAAGATAAATCACTGTAGCCTTCTCAACAGATTGCCCACATGCTGTATGACACATAGACTGTGAGAACTGCACATTTTAAAGTTAAATGAGGTTGAAATGGTAAACTTTTAATTAAAAATATGACTAAAAAGAAAAACTGTGTAATTTACTCTGTAACAAAAAGCCTGTTAGAGATAAAACACTGGAGAAATCCTTCTCTCCACTTGGTTATCAGGCCGCATGCTAATTATCAGTGAGCATAAAATTTGTCTTATTTCAAGTGACACACTTTAATCTTTAGTGCATTTTAAAGTTTTTGTATATAGTGTTAGTCATTACTCACAGACTCTCCTCTGTCTCCCTGCTTGCCGGTGGGTCCCACTGGACCTGGAGCACCAGGAGCACCTGGAGCACCAGGAGCACCTGCAGGACCAGTATTACCACTATCGCCCTGCAGCAAGAAGAGCACGACATAGACAAAAGTGAATTCATATTCACCAGAATCTTTGCTCTTGATATAGTGTGAGCGCACATCTCAAAGTATGAAGCAGAAAGTCAATTAATTCACATTTATTTAAGGCCATGCATTGCACATGTATGATTCAAGGGTTAAAACGCTGATTAATACTGGCAGCAATGAGCAAAAGAATTATAATTAAATGTGACTGTGCCAGTTGATAGCATTGAGATTTATTTCTCAGCATTGAACATAGTTTAAAACTGACACTGGAAATTTACTGAGAAACGTTTCAGTACTGCAGATGAACCATATCCAATGGTGAATGATGTCACAGGTCAGCCAAAACACTGACAGATCAACTGAGCCACACAGCTCATCTTTGTATAGGCTAACTCTGTGTTCTGCTTGAAAAACCTGGATATTCTTTGAAATGTTCAATCACCTATACTGTATATATTTATTTTTAATTTTTCAGCTCAATTGAAGTACAATCACACCCCCCACATGGCAGCAAATTGCTTCTTTACGGTAGCAGCGCCCCCATCCCTCCAGCAGGACAGCAACGTGCTGAGCCAAACATTTCAGAAAACACTTAATTCAATTCAGTTTATTTATAAAAGTGCCAAGTCACACCAGGAGTCATCTCAGGGCACCGAACAGAAACATTCATAGACATAAAAAAGCAAGTTAATAACATTTTCTGAGGAGCAGACTGCTTTGAGTTTAACTTCATCGCAGACTCTCATCTTGACTCAAAGAACACAACGAAAAGTTTTAGGTTTATGTCAAACCTCTAAATCTCCCAGATACTGATCTTACTGGTTCTTATTGTATTTATGGGAACCAAGTCCAGTCCACAGATATACCGCCTCACAACTCACATCTCCAGGACACCCTCAAGAGGTTCCCCCCCATGCTTTTACCAATCAGACATTTTTTTTTAAAAAAAAGGGGATTTTTTTCATTGCCAGCAGAGTCATAATGTTATGGCTGATTTGTGCACACCAGCTCATATCTCATGGCGGGTTCGACGCTGTTTCTCACCTTGATTCCAGCAGCTCCGTCTCTACCTGGAGGTCCGTCAGATCCAGGGTTACCCTGTCAGACAACAGACAAACATAAAGCCTTTCTTGTATGCACCTGTCCCTCGCCAAATGTCCTACTGAATAGAAATCAGCTGCATAATGAAGCCCGCTACAACCAGACACATTAATAATTTGGTGTTAACACAATGAAAATGGATGTGTGATGCAAACTGGTATTTTAAAGGCCTGCTGTAGAACTGAAACTGGACTAGATGTGGCAGCTGGCACACACACAAAAAAAAACATGAATCACAATATGTGTTTTAGTCATTTTCTGACCTCTCTGCCAGGTTCCCCTGCAGGTCCAGTGAGTCCAGGAGGTCCAACAGGTCCAGGGGGTCCACGGTCTCCAGCACCACCAGTAGCTCCTTGCTTGCCAGGTTCACCCTGAGAGGAAAGAAGAGAACTCTTCATTAGATTTTGACAAAAAGACAAAAATCCTTCTTTGATTCGCATGTACTACAACTTCAGGGGTTGTCCTGTGTATTCACTGTGAAATCCAGGTAAATTAAATATGCTGACATATGTGGCTGCTTATAATCAGCTGAAAAAAAAAACGTATTCAAAGTTTAACATATACCGGTATATGTTATGTATATAAAGCACACTTAAAATCCTTTAATTTTCTCAAAAATCAACATTGAACCTTATAATCCAGTGAGCCTTATGTATTCATTCTGGTTGTGCTTACTGATCTTGAACCAAGTTTATGTGTTACAACTGAAAAATGTTGAGAGTTATTGTGAACGAGTTGAATAAAGTTTGACTTATCTGACTGTTTTGTTTCGCTTAATGCACCTTATGTATGAAAACAGACCCGTTCATTGATATTGCACTTTGTAATCCGGTGTGCCTTATAGTCCGAAAAATATGTTATACATATTTTCTGAACACTAAAAGTATTTTATGTAAAAAAAGAAGGAAAAAAAAAAGTTCAAATTTTTGAACAGTAAGTCCGCATCTTAAAAGCCAAGCTTTTACACGCAAAGTATTTTAAATAATAACTTCAGTGTTTTTCTGTAATGGTTTAATTTATGAATCTCTAATTTATCTAAAAAATATATTTAAAAAAACTGCTAAAAAACAGAACTGGTAAGTAGTTTGAGGTACGTTCACTTCATGCTTTTGTCCCAGTAAATGGAAACTGTAGTAATCATCATTTTAGATACATATCTGGATAAGTTAATCAACTTATATGGTTAACTCCTGCTTGACCAAGCCAGATGATCAGCCTTTTATTTAAACAATCACACTACTTTACATATTATTTATTTATATTAAATTTATACTAGGTTACTTGTATTTATGTCATGATGATATAATCTCAATGTAAATCAAAAACTAATTAGAGAAACTGAATTTACAGTTGAATAAACTTATTAAAATCTTATTCCTTTGTGAGTTTATTTCTTTCATCCACAATAAAGATGGTTTGGTGGATAACTGATGATAAAGACATGCCCACTGATGTGGTGTAAATAAGAAACGTGGTCATGTCACATATCAAGTTAATTTTTTTATACCATGTTGTGTATTGGATCACAAGGAGAAAGTTTAATGTGAGATGCGTTTTGACTGTGAATAAATGAGGACACAGCAGAATGTCAGTCTGGAGCATGTCTGCTAGTTGTCCACATTTACTTTACTGAGTGACAAAACAGAGCATTGTGTTATATGGCAGGTCCATGAATATTTATTCTGAGCAGTAGCAGCAGGGCTGGTTGTGTCTTCACCATGTGAATCTGCCTGTCCACTTGTGTGTTTGTGTCACTCAGACAAAAAGTGTTCAGAAAGACACACACACTCAGTCAGAAGCCACTGAAAATGAGTTTGGGAGTTGTTTTTTTATACGTCTGAACAGTTTCCGTCAGAACTGTGACAGAAACAGTCAGAACCAAAGGAGCGGTTGGTTAAATAAATCTGAGAGAAACATTTGTGGAAAATGTGCTGAAACAAAAAGGAAACCAAGGCTCATATTACAATTATTATCCCACTTCTTATTTACTTTATTTTTACCGCCTTTATATGATACAAGCAACATTTCTAATTTGCCATTTTGTTTGATAACGTTAGATAAACACAAATATAGTGCAGTGAAAATGTATCTACAAAGCACCATCTTTTATGACTTGCAGTAGACAGATTCAGGATTTAAAAAAACTGCAATAAGATGCTATTTTTACCACAAGAATTGCCCTCCCCATCCCTTATAAATTAATTATTGTTCAAAAAATGTTAGCTAATCATATTTATATGTCAGCATATTTTGGTCTTGTACATTATCAAGTAGGGATGCACAATATTAACAGAATGGTATTGGTATCAGCCGATATTAGCATTTAAGTTAAATATCGGCCATTCCATCAAATTAACTCACCGATATAAAAGTTACTGTTTTTGTATGAAAACCCAGTGACAAGGATACCTGCAGTCCCAGCACAACGTGATGATGTCACACGCGCCTACCTGATCTGATCACGGTGGAGAGGAAGAAGTCAAAATATCGATGGCGTGGATGTCTTTCTTTGTTGTTGTTGAGGATATTGGAGTACGAATATTTTTGGACTACGTTGAGCCTCGATACATTGTCCCCAGTCAGAGATATTTTTCCGACGTAGCCTTACCCGAGTTACAAGCCATCATTTCCAACGTCATTGAGAAGCTAATAGCCGATAGCACTTGGGTGAGTTTTACCACAGACATTTGGACGTCGTGTTAGCCCCGTTAGCATGAATAGTCTTACAGCACAATGGATAGACTAAAACTTTAAAGTTACAAACTCTGTCCTTCATGCACAGGAGTGCAGAGGATCCCACACTGCAACTAGGAACCTGGAACAAGCCTCCACAAGTGAGACAGCATCGCAGGGGACTAATGCTAATAAATAACATTTAACACTTTTCATTTAATATAAGTTCACGTGTTATATGGCCGTTAGTGAATATATGTCACCAGCTCTTATAACTGTTGCACAATTGTTGTAGCAAATAAGCCTAAATAAGAGGGCTATGTTCCGACAAAGGAAAGTATGTAAAAATATCGGTATCGGATATCAGCCAAAAATCCAATATTGTGCATCCCTATCAAGACAACAACTAAACAAGATACAGTCACAAAACATAACCCATGTGCAGCACAAAGTAGCGTGAGGGCTAAGTCTGAATGTGTTCAGTCACATTTCTAAACTTTCTCAGTTTTGTAAATTCGCTGTAGTATCTGGGTTTTGTTTTAGTTAGATAGATAGATAGATATATACTTTATTGTCCCCAAGGGGAAATTTGTCTTGGACATCGTACGCCAAACAACACTTCTACCAACAATACAGTCACATGAACACAAAACAATTTAAAAGCATATAAAATAAAAACCTATTGCTCAGTTAAAAACACATTGCTTTTAAAAACACACATTGCTCAATAAGACCATTCAATGCTCAATAAAAACACATTTTGCACATTCCCACATACATCCAGCAGTAAATGAAACAACAATCAGACCAGAGCATCAGCAGCATCATGGAAAACTTACTATATACCTACTTTATTTAACAATCTGATCGATGTGGGGATAAAAGAATTTTTAAATCGGTTAAGTCTAAAAGCAGGGACTCTAAACCGTTTGCCAGATGGTAACAGTTCGTATTGTGAGTTCAGGATGTGAGCGGGGTCAGACAGTACCCTCCGTGCAAGTCTGAGGACAGACTCATCATAGATAGACTGCAGGGAGAAGTTATCAGTTCTTCCTATCACCTTCATTGCAGTTTGTACCATACGATGAAGTTTAGATTTAAGTTGCACAGAAAGATTGCCATACCACGCTGACATCCCAAACCTGATGATGCTTTCCAGTACGGCCTGATAGAATAAAAACATGAGCTTCTTGTTAACCCCAAAGACTCTGAGTCTGCGTAAAAAGTACAGTCTCTGCTGTAGACGGGAGCACAACATGTTAACATGAATTTCCCACTTGAACAGATTATCTAGGTGGACACCCAGATATCTGTAAGAACAGACCTGGTTTATTTTCTGGTTGTGAATAAAAAGTGGGAGATTGTCACCCAAAGACTTGGGGTCAATCAGCATCTCTTCTGTTTTCTTGGCAGTTCTGACTTCTGGTTGTGTGTTTTTAGTCTGTTCTCTCTGATCCTGCTGTTTTTTTTTCTCACAGTTTCTAGATTCTTATTTAACTTAATTATCACAGCTGTGCTTCTGATTACCGGTATCCATGCTGCTGATTTATTTCATGCTGCTGAGTTCATTCATCCTCATCTGCTCACACAGACTCATGTTCGTGCTGCTATTGTTCGGCGGGTTGTTTTGCACTATTATTGTTTAGTATTTCTTAGTTTATATCTTAGATCCTTATTACAGTTTCTTTTCACAATTCATATTTTTGCTGTTGTTGGATGTAACTGGGACCCTGTGTACACAGTTTTGTTCCACCTCATGAACCGCATGCGATGTGAATGACAATAAAACCTACTTGAACTTGAACTGTCTGTTGTTTATCACCATGTTTTTGGCTATAAAAATTAATGAGAGGATGTCATATTAGAATTTAGGACTGGAATATTTTTTTATATGATCTGTTAAAAATGGATCTGTTAATCAAATTATTTATCAACGAAGAGGGGGATACTGACAAACTGGCCGATGAATTGGACTTGCATGTTCATCTATGAGTAGACAACACGGTGTTACTTACAGAAGGTCCAGGCAGACCAGGGAAGCCTCGTTCACCTCGCTGTCCAGGCAGACCAACAATACCACGCTGACCAGCCAACCCCGAAGGACCTGAGGGACCTGGTGGACCCTGAGGGGAAAAAACAAATAGAAAACCCAATTACCAGGACGGTGATACTTATTTATTTATCACTTTAAAAGAAGCCACATACTTTTTGTTTTAACAATCATAAAAAGGAAAATGTCATATATTTATGTCACTTTCTGCACATTTTATTCCCCGACACGATATCAGAATGAATTTCTCCATCAGCTTTCTGTTCTGCATCATCCCCACCTCACCTTGCTCTGTCAAAATGTCTCGCAGCTCCCTGAAACCGTGTTCACAATGAGCACCTGACTCTAAGTGACGGCTAGGACACACCAGTAGGCAGACAAAGGCTTCGATGTGACAAAACAAGAGTCGAGACTTTATACACAGGATGAAATCTACAGGAAGAAGAAACACAGCAGCTGCCTCGGTGTTGGAGAGGGTGATCCTCTGCGGCATGGGCTGTCATTATCCTGACAGGACTCATCATGTATTTATGACTGGTGTGTGACTCTGAGTGGTGGGAGGGTAAAAGCCTGGAGTCTCATCATCAGACTGTCTCTGGGTTGTGTTGCTCAGCATCGTCATATGTCTTAGTCTGCTATTAGCGATGGACACTGACAGCTCTGTAGCAATGGCTACTGGGTCTATTACTGCTAAAAATTATTCTCTATGTTGAAAGAAACACACCAAAGGGGATATAAATATAAGATACAAAAAAAAAATATATATATACCTATTTTCCGCCCTATAAGTCGCACCGCCCTATAAGTCGCACCAGTCCAATTATGTACAATAAAGTGGAAAAATCCACGTATAAGTCGCACCTCACGACACAAAACGAGCATGCACAGCAACAACAGACCTGCAGTGCAGAAAACAGACCTGCATCTCTTTGATCTTTAAAGATAAACACATAAAAATATATATTTTTGTTAGCTGACATTACAGTAAAAGTGTGTCTCAGTTTAACTTTTCTTGATAAATGCACTTTGATGGTTAAAAACCGTTAAATTAAGTGACCATTTTTTGACCAAAGTGGAAGAAAAAAAACGAAAAATCCACGTATAAGTCGCACCGGCCTATAAGTCACAGGGCTTGGAAATGTAGGCAAAAAGGTGTGACTTATAGGCCGGAAAATACAAAATCACCCAACACAAAACATCTTTGGGTAAACATCAAAGTTTGTGCTCAATAATCCAGGTCAAAATCCAACAATGTTCAGTCAGGTCATCTGGATGGTTTCTTTATTTTGTCGAGACATTTCGTCCTTCATCCAAAGGACTTCTTCAATCTGCCACCAACCAAACTGAGTCCCACAAAGAGCACACTCCCATAGTGATAAGATGGCCTCCGGGGCCCGCCCTCTCCCCCATCAACTCCTCTGAGGCAGACATGCCAAAGTGGTTCAAAACACCAAAGTTCATGCGCAGTAATCCAGGTAAAATAATAATAATCAAGGTCTTCATTTTTTAAACAAACACCTGTATGCATATGTTTTTATGGGCGTTTCAGAAACCAAATACTTTTAAGCTCAAGAAGATCACAAAGTTTGAGATGATGAGAAAGCTCTCTGTGTTGGGTGTTTTACTCACCGGAGGACCATCCTCTCCAGCGTCTCCTTTCTCTCCCGGAGCTCCTGCAGAGCCACGAAGCCCGGCGTCACCCTGTCTACCTGAAGGTCCAGAATCTCCCCTTATACCTTTGGGTCCATCTTTACCAGGAGGCCCGGCAGAACCAGAAAGTCCAGGATTACCCTAATAAGCAGACACACATAGAAGGCGTTAGAAAATGTTGGATTATTAGAAACATATAGAATTTAAAAAATATATATATTTTAAGGGGACTCAAAAAGAACGCACGATCAAAACAAGGTGTATTTTTTATCTTATGGCTCCAAGTTCCTGAAAACATGTATATTTACCTGCATCAGATTTTTGACATGCTGTCCTTCTTTTAGGTTAAATGGTAATATTCCAAACGGCGAGCTGCTGTTTCATACATATTGCTTTGGGAATGTGGATGCAGATGTTGTGGGGTGAACGATTTACATTTTGTTTAAATCAGGTAGTATTTAGGAAAAAACAAACATCTGCTGCAAACTAAATAAATCGAATACTGGTCTACTGATGTATTTTATGTTTATTACACTGTTTATGTTAGCTTTTTGATTAAAACACAAGGAATAATGGTTTTAGGTGTCAACTCAGTTGTATGGATGCAGGCAGATGTTGAACTTACGTTGGGACCAGGAGGTCCAACTCGGCCAGCAGCTCCTGGGAAACCAGTAGCACCCTAACAGAGAAAATATTAATTTAAGCAAAAACAATAAACTGTAATAATTTGCAAAACAGTGGATCCAAATGGCACCAGCCCAAAACGTAAAGCAGTTTAGCAACATCCAATAATTAAATGTGAGACACTTAATACAATAAAGGCAAAAGATCACTCACAGGAGGTCCCTGAGCACCACGAGCACCTTTAGGTCCATAAACTCCTGTAGGACCCTGGAACAGCAAACATTCAGTGCATTACATTACAGCGTGACCTTTAGGTTTCTGGTTTATGTGTTTTCGAAGCTAATCTTTTATTCTGCCTTGTGCTGCTCAATCAGTGACAAGCTCAGCTGCCACTGTGACCTGCTGTTAAATCCGTAAAATGTTCAACACAGACATAAAATGAAAATTTCTACTGAGCTGTACATAAAAAACACGTTCTTTCTGCAGTGAAATGTCAATAATCTAATATTTATTTGATATATAATGTCCTTTTTATTAAAACACAAACTGAACAGCACTTCTTACATTTCATTTATGCCATCACTATCTGTGGTTAAGATGAAACTCACAAACGTTTAGTGTTTCGCAGCTTTTCTGCACAGATAAATATACAACCATGACACTTACTGCAGGTCCAGGGGCACCAGATGGTCCTTGGGGTCCAGGGGCACCAGCATCTCCCTTCTGTCCAGACTCTCCCTGCTCTCCCTTGGTTCCAGGTTGACCATCAGCTCCCTGAAAGAAACACACAAACTCATGAGTTTTTACTGTGTTACATGTCTCCATTAGTTAAAACCTCTAAACGAGTACTGCTTTAGTGCTTCGAGATGACCATGTTAATAACAAATAAAGTTATAGATAATTTTTATCTTGAGCTTTATACAGCATAGTTTTTAAGGACTTGAAGGGATTTTTACAGCAGAGTTATTCAGGAACTTAATTTAAGAATGTGTGTATGAGCTTCTTTTACTTTTATAATGTGACAGAGAACGTGACTGATCTTTTGACTTCCATGGAAGTAACACCAGCACAGCTGCTGCTGATTTCAGCGGCATACGTGTTTGTTATCAGTCAGTGTCGTGACACGATGTGCTGTTACAGTAAGTTGTGAACTGTGCTTGGTTATATATTTACAGCTGTTGTAGTGGTATTCACCTTGACACAAAATCTATAATTAATCATGGCGTATAACCTGAAGGGAAAAAAGCCCAGAAGAAGAAACAATCTGAAGAAACTCATTTGGAAGGACGTGGTTTATGAAAACCATCTGTTTGATATCAGTCTGAGACTTTGGGGAATGAACTGAAGATACGGTTTCTGACAGTCTACAAACTAATATACACAATTATCCACCAAGGAAACATGACAGAATAATGAACTGATGGAAGTTTAAAACCGGGACGAATAAAGTTTAATTTCAAAGTGTTGATTGAGTTCTGCTAGATTTTTGTCATTTTGTGCTACTTTTTGACAAATAAAACATATTCAATTTGGCTCCTGATGAATAAAAACACACTTTGGGTTTCATGCTTTTCTTTTAAGTGAAATGAACAAAATAAATTGTTTTACTGTAAATTTCATGTGTTTTGGCACATCGATAAATGTTCCTTCTCTTGAAGGTTTTACTGTTCAAAACAAAATGTGCATGGTCAGTGACGTTGCTCCAAGATTCTTCTTTTTCTGTAGGTAAATTAAAAATGCTAAGTTTAAACTGAAGGTACAAAAAACTCAAGAAATTGCGTTTCCTGCAAAAAATAATAATAAATAAAATAAAATACAATGTGAATGCTTATTGCAGAATAACTTGCTGGAAAATCAGCTGAAATTAAGAAAACATTCTGAGATGTAGCTGAAATGAAAGAACAAGCCTAAATTAGCAGAAGAAAGCAGAAAGAACACATATTTGCTGAATTAGGTTTAAATAAGCATAATTTAGCACAACAATTAGGAACTTCGTTCTGCTGGGGGACTTCAACGCTCACGTGGGCAATGACAGTGAGACCTGGAGGGGTGTGGTTGGGAGGAACGGCCCCCCTGATCTGAACCCGAGTGGTGTTCTGTTGTTGGACTTCTGTGCTCGTCATGGATTGTCCATAACGAACACCATGTTCAGGCATAAGGGTGTCCATATGTGCTCTTGGCACCAGGACACCCTAGGTCGTAGTTCAATGATCGACTTTGTTGTCGTCTCATCTGATCTGCGGCCGCATGTCCTGGACACTCGGGTGAAGAGAGGGGCGGAGCTGTCAACTGACCACTACCTGGTGGTGAGTTGGCTCCGATGGTGGGGGAGGATGCCGGTCAGACCTGGCAGACCCAAACGTATTGTGAGGGTCTGCTGGGAACGTCTGGCAGAGTCTCCCGTAAGACGGAGCTTTAACTCCCACCTCCGGGAGAGCTTTGAACACGTTCCGAGGGAGGCGGGGGACATTGAGCCCGAGTGGGCCATGTTTCGCGCCTCTATTGTCGAGGCAGCTTATCGGAGTTGTGGCCGCAAGGTTGTTGGTGCCTGTCGTGGTGGCAACCCTCGAACCCGGTGGTGGACACCGGCGGTGAGGGATGCTGTCAAGCTGAAGAAGGAGTCCTATTGGGCCTTTTTGGCCTGTGGGACCCCGGAAGCAGCAGATAGGTACCGGCAGTCCAAGCGGCATGCGGCTCGGGTGGTTGCTGAGGCAAAAACTCGGGCGTGGGAGGAGTTCGGAGAGGCCATGGAGAATGACTTCCGTACGGCTTCGAGGCGATTCTGGTCCACCATCCGGCGTCTCAGGGGGGGAAAGCGGTACGCGACCAACACCATTTATGGTGGGGATGGCGTGCTGTTGACCTCAACTCGGGATGTTGTGAGTCGGTGGGCGGAATACTTCGAAGACCTCCTCAATCCTACTGGCACGTCTTCCACTGAGGAAGCGGAGCCTGGGGACTTTGGATCGGGCTCTCCAATCTCTGGTGCTGAGGTCGCCGAGGTGGTTAAAAAGCTCCGCGGTGGCAAGGCTCCGGGGGTGGATGAGATTCGTCCTGAGTTCCTTAGGGCTCTGGATGTTGTGGGGTTGTGTTGGCTTACGCGACTCTGCAATATCGCGTGGACATCGGGGGCAGTTCCCTTGGATTGGCAGACTGGGGTGGTGGTTCCCCTATTCAAAAAGGGGGACCGTAGGGTGTGTTCCAACTATAGAGGGATCACACTCTTAAGCCTCCCTGGTAAGGTCTATTCAGGGGTTCTGGAGAGGAGGGTCCGTCGGATAGTCGAACCTCGGATTCAGGAGGAGCAGTGTGGTTTTCGTCCTGGTCGTGGAACACTAGACCAGCTCTACACCCTCAACAGGGTCCTGGAGGGTGCGTGGGAGTTTGCCCAACCAGTTTACATGTGCTTTGTAGACTTGGAAAAGGCATTCGACCGCGTCCCTCGGGGGGTTCTGTGGCGGGTACTCCGGGAGTATGGGGTACCAGGCCCATTGATATGGGCTGTTAGGTCCCTGTACGACCGGTGTCAGAGCTTGGTCCGCATTGCCGGCAGTAAGTCAGGCTCGTTTCCGGTGAGAGTTGGACTCCGCCAAGGTTGCCCTTTGTCACCGATTCTGTTTATAACTTTTATGGACAGAATTTCTAGGCGCAGCCAAGGTGTTGAGAGGATCCGTTTTGGTGGCCTTAGAATCGCTTCTCTGTTTTTTGCAGATGATGTGGTCCTATTGGCTTCATCAGCTCGTGATCTACAGCTTTCGCTGGAGCGGTTTGCAGCTGAATGTGATGCGGCCGGGATGAGGATCAGTTCCTCCAAATCCGAGGCCATGGTCTTGAGCCGGAAAAGGGTAGCATGCCCTCTCCGGGTCGGGGAGGAGGTCCTGCCCCAAGTGGAGGAGTTTAAGTATCTCGGGATCTTGTTCACGAATGAGGGAAAACTGGAGCGTGAGATCGATAGGCGGATAGGTGCAGCGTCCGCAGTGAAGCGGGCGCTGTACCGGTCTGTCGTGGTGAAGAGAGAGCTGAGTCAAAAGGCAAAGCTCTCAATTTACCGATCGATCTACGTTCCCACCCTCATCTATGGTCATGAGCTTTGGGTTATGACCGAAAGAACAAGATCTCGGATACAAGCGGCTGAAATGAGTTTTCTCCGCAGGGTGGCTGGACTCTCCCTTAGAGATAGGGTGAGAAGCTCAGTCATCCGGGAGGGACTCGGAGTAGAGCCGCTGCTTCTCCACATCGAGAGGAGCCAGTTGAGGTGGCTCGGGCATCTGGTTAGGATGCCTCCTGGACGCCTCCCTGGTGAGGTGTTCCGGGCATGTCCCACCGGGAGGAGACCCAGAGGAAGACCCAGGATACGCTGGAGGGACTATGTTTCTCGGCTGGCCTGGGAACGCCTTGGGATTCCCAGAGGAGCTGCTTCAAGTGGCTGGGGAGAGGGAAGTCTGGGCCTCCCTACTTAGGCTGCTACCCCCGCGACCCGACCTCGGATAAGCGGAAGAAAATGGATGGATGGATGGAATTAGGAACTTAGCTCAAAAAGCTGAAATTAGCAAAAGAAAAGCTGAAAAGTAGCTGAATAAGCAGAAAGGAGCTTAATCTACCAGAAGGAAGTGGAAAGAGCTGAAATGAACAAAACAATGTGGAATTAGCTGAAAAAGCTACAATTAGCATCAAAGAGCTAAATGGTAGCAGAAAGAGCAGAAAAAGCTGAAACTAGCAGAAAAAAGCTGAACGGAGCTAACCAGCTGAAATTAGCATAAAGAAGTTAATTAGAAATTAACATGAAAAACCTGAATTTATCTGAAAACAGCTGAAATTAGCTAAAAATGCTAAAAAGCTGGCTGAAAAAGTAAAACAAGCTTAAATTAACAGAAGAAAACAGAAAGAACATGTTTGCCCGTTATCCTGAAACCAGCAGAAATGAGAACAAGAAAGTGGAGATGATCTGGAAAATGCTGAAATTAGCTAAAACAATCAACTGAAAAGTAGCTAAAATAGCAGAAAGAAGCTTAAGTTACCAAAATAAAGTGGAGAGTACATTTTTGCTGAATGAGGCTGAAAAATGTTGAAATCAGTGCAAAAAATGCGGAATTAGCCAAAAAAGCTCAAATGAGCATAAAAACAGCTAAATAGCTGGAATAGCAGAATAAGTTGAAACTTGCATAAATAAGATGAAATAGCAGAACAAGTTGAAACTTGCATAAATAAGATGAAAGGAGCATAATAAGCTGAAATTAGCAGAAAGACTGGCACAAAAATGTTGTAGTTAGCAGAAAGGACCCAAAAGGATCATAAAACTGCTGAAAAAATTGCTGAAAGTAGCTGAAAAAGTACTTTCGCACAAGGAAGCCGAAAGAAGCTGAACAAGAACAAAATGTGACAGGAGCAGTAAAAGGTTGTAAACAGATCTAAAGATGTGAAGGATGGAAAATGAGCTCATTTCATGAGGAAAAAAAATGGCAGAAAAGGTTATATATTTCAAACAGCTAAAGTTGCATCAATAACAAAAGTTGTAACACCCTTCTCCTGAACGAGCTGGATGTTTAATGATTGTTTAAACAGTACAAAAATTGTTGAACGAGAAAGATGCTGAACAATGCAAGGGAGAAAAATGGATCACAATAGTGTGAACGCTTCATAAACATTCACACAAATATTCAAAACGATTTCATGCAAGCTATCTGTGGTGCCATTAAAACAACTCACATCCATCTGAAGTTATGTCTTTGATTTAAAAAAAATTAACTCAGTTTGAACTTATATTTGAACAAATTCAAGACCATAATGATCATAAAGCTGAATATTTTTATATTTTCTTCTAATAGGAGTCCTGTGAGTAATGTTCATTTTGTATTCAATAATCAATCAATCAATCAATCAATCAATCAATCAATCAATCAATCAATCAATCAATCTTTATTTATAGAGCCCTTTTCAGCAGCCAGAAGGTGCACAAAGTGCTGAACAATACAGAAATAAAACAAACAATACTTTAACTACAAATTCTGAATTGAATATTACACCATTTTTAAAAAGTTGGATAAAGGCTAACTAAAACAAGATCTTTAGTGAATCATTTGAACAGTGATTTTGACCAGAAATAGAAAATAATAATAATAATTTAAATGTCAGCTTTTCATATAGCAAAACTAATTGTTTTGAATTTCTACCACATTTCAAAACAGCTGTGGGCCGAAACAAGAACTGATAAGAAATGACAAAGAAACGTTAGCCCTCTGTGAAAGACTGCATGGACAAAAACTGAGCGTCTTAATCTACGACACATAAAATCATCAAAAGGGTGAAATTATACGGAAAACTCGAGCACAACAACCGACACGGTGAGTGGAAAATCTTTACTGAGTCTCTGTCATCTGACAGAGCGCAGCCTGAGATGTAAAACAAATTAAGTTCTGCAGCACAAATCAGTGCACGAACACTTCTGAATAAAGATGCTTTGCTGCTGCCGTGCATGTTTAAGACCAACAGGACAATGCTGTGCAAAAGTCTTGAGTCACCCCTCATCTCTTCAGATCTTACATGCAAGAATCCTTTCTTGAAATCTTTTCTAGTGGTCATGATCCAGGGTTTCTGAAGATCATTCCACTTTTCTTTGGATTCTGTATAAATCGTATAATTTTTCACAATTTTTGGTCCATTTCAAAATTTTATAGGATATTAGGGATCTTTGGAAATAAGCTGTCAATCTAAAATAAGCAATTTTTCTTGTAAGAAGGTATAAATGATGTAAGCGACTTGCAAATCTGAAATATTTTAATGTCTAACAGTTTTGCAGATTTTAGTTATTAAGAGGTTTCTTCAGGTGTGGCCTTGATTATTCTTATACTGCTTCATATACAAAAATGCTTTTAGTGTTTGTCACTTGTAGCATTTTAAACATTGTCTAAACACTATTTTTCATGGATAAATAAACTGACACATTTACTTAAATTACTGCAGTATTTATTATTTATGACTGGACTATAACCAGCTTTAAATTATCTGCTTTATTAATCAGCGGAAACACAATGTATCACATTTTATTGCTGTTTTACATTGTATTTTTCATTCAAACTTACAGGAGGTCCAGCAAACCCAGCAGGCCCAGGAGGTCCAGTCTCTCCTCTGTCACCCTGGAGGTTAAACACAGAGGTTAGGTTAAGTCATAAAAATACAACTTCACCTCAGAAAACATCTGCTTTACTCCACAATCACTTTCAAAATGTATCTGTTAGAACTGATTAATTAGAAAGAAAAATATATTTTGAATGATTTATTGTCCTTTTTTTCTTCTTTTTTTGTGTAAAAGTCAAAATATAAGGAATGTTATCCAAAGATACAAATGGTTTGTCCTTATTGTTGCACCTCAGTGGTGTACATTAAATTCTTGTTTTTGTTCCTTCTTGTCTGTATCTGTACACAAACAATGCTGCAGTGGTAAAAATGTACTTTGTTCAAACTGTACCCATGTAAAACTATGCACACTTACAGACATCGCCATGAATGTTTTAGGGACAGGAGGAAGTTGGCGTACTCTAAATAAAACCCACCCAGGAGCAGAGAGAGCACTCAGGAAGGCTTCAACAAAGACCTGAACCTTTTTCTCCACCCATACACCCTTTAGGTTTATTAAAGGTACAGTTATGAACTTTAGTTGTCAGAAATAACCTTCTAACTTTACATTTAATTAAGTTACATATCATGAAGACCAGTTGTGCATTTTACCAAGTGCTATTTTTATATGTATAGTAGGATATCCTAATTATTTTTTAAAATATTGTACAAAATATTATTGTCTCTAGGTTAAATGCAAGCTACTTTGAAAAATAAAACACCAGCTTACAGGAGCACCACGAACACCAGCAGCTCCAGAAGGTCCAGTAGGCCCAGATTCTCCCTACAAGAAGCACAGAACCATCGGCAGTGATAAATGTCAAGTTATAAATAGCATTTTCATATGCAGTCGGTGACATTCTTGCACCAAAGTATTGACGGATTGTAGTCAGGATGCAATTTCCAGAGCAAAGATACAACGCTCACCTTCTCACCGTTTGGACCAGAAGGTCCAGGAGGACCAATGGGACCAGTGAGACCCTGCATTAAAATTCAAAATTTGCAATAAATAAACATTTAGAACAAAATTTTTCTGTATTGTTTCTCATAAAATAAAAAAATAAGAGGCTGTCACGCACTCTGCCACCATCTTTGCCGGGAGCACCTTCGGGTCCCTTCTCTCCAAGGTCACCCTATATGCAGATTATCCAAAAGAAAACAATCATTTACAGAGAATATGTGTGAAACTCGAGCATATTAAAAATATCTGCATATTAATATAGAAATATTCATTAAAAAAAACTCTGTTCCATCATAGCTTACTCTGTCTCCTTTGGGTCCTGGAATACCAGCACCTCCTCTCTCTCCAGGCATACCTTGTAGGCCCGGGGGTCCCTGAGCTCCTGCAGTACCAGCAGGTCCAATGGCTCCCTGTTACAGATAGAAATAAAAATACATTTTAGTGCAATTGTAGCAGAGATGTGACATGAACTACCTTGTAAAACAATTATAATAATTTTATGTAATAAATGAATGTATGCACTTCTAGCAGGTGCTGACAAATGATTTGAAGCAATAATTTTACATGTTCTGACCCATATAAGATGGCTTTTGCTAAGAACTTGTGTTTATATTTTAAATAAATGCCAAATAACAAAAATGGGGACACCTCACAGTGTTGACACATCTGAAGAAACAAAAGAGAGCCCTAATCTTTGTCAGGCATGTTGCCTTGAAGGTCATCAAAACACTGAATTATTAACCTTTATTCAACCAGGCAAATCCCATTGAGATCGCAGATCTCTTTTTCAAGGGAGGCCTGGGCCTGAAGGCAGCCCAACATGCATGTTTATGGTATGTGGGAGGAAACCCACGTAAGCATGAAACGAACATGCAAACATGAATTCCATGAATTCATTCAGCTTAAATCCTTCCGCTCCCAGTCTTCCCCTGTCTCCACGGGTGTCCCCCAAGGCTCTGTCCTCGGACCCCTCCTCTTCATCATTTACCTCCTTCTTCTAGGTCACATCTTCCGCAAATACGGCGTCCATTTCCACTGTTATGCTGATGACACACAGCTCTACTTGTCATCAAAACCAAACTCCACCCACCCACCCTCCATCCTCACCGACTGTCTCAATGAGCTAAATCACTGGTTTTCTAACAATTTCCTTCAACTAAACAGCAACAAAACAGAAATCATTCTTGTTGGTACCAAAAACTCTATTTCAAAATCAGAACATCTTCTCGTCCCCCTTAACAACTCTCTGCTATCCCCCTCCCCTCAGGTCAAGAGCCTCTGTGTCATCCTCGACACCACTCTCTCCTTCACTTCACACATCAACAATATTACTCGGTCTGCCTATTTCCACCTCCGTAATATTAACCGTCTCCGTCCTTCTCTCACACCCCGCTCCACAGCCATCCTGGTGCACAGTCTTGTGACTTCCCGTATCGATTACTGCAACTCCCTTCTCTACGGCCTCCCCAACAAATCTCTCCACAAGTTACAGATGGTCCAGAACTCAGCTGCCCGTGTCATCACTCAAACCTCCTACTATAACCACATCACTCCTGTCCTGCAGCAGCTCCACTGGCTCCCGGTTAAATCACGCATCATCTTCAAAATTCTACTTCTCACGTTCAAAGCTATCCACAACCTTGCCCCTCCTTATCTATCTGACCTCCTACAAATCTCCATCCCATCACGCTCTCTCAGATCCTCCTCTTCACTACATCTCCATGTACCCTCTGCCCGCCTCTCCACCATGGGGAGCAGGGCCTTCACCTGCTCTGCCCCTCACCTCTGGAACGCTCTACCACCAGACCTTCGAAACACCACCTCCCTTTCTCTGTTCAAGACTGCTCTGAAAACACATCTCTTTAGACTAGCTTATCATTAACTTCACTAAATGTATTTTTATTATTTTGCATCTTATAATCTGTATGTATTTTATATTTAAATTTGTCACTGATAATGTTTGCACTGTATTGGTTTGTTAAGTGTCCTTGGGTGTCCTGAAAGGCGCTTTTAAATAAAATGATTATTATTATTATTATTATTATAAGTGGTACCGGTATATATTAAAGCTGCTTGTTGTCGACAGTGTGTACTGAACTGCTCTAGGTTTCCCTGTAAGGGAAGAGAAACCGTCCATCATTAAACAGAGGTGGAGGCCTCCGTGTCCAACTGTCCCCCTCTTACAATGCTGTTATTGCTAGTATCACTCTGTGAATAGCAAGCAGCAATCAGGGTGTTAACGATCCATCGTTAGGCTGATGGTCCTCCTTGATCATGTGAACAGCTGGTTCTGGATGTCAACAACAAACTGGTTGATCCACTATGAGAAGGTGCTATTTATAAGACTGAGCTGAATACAGCACCTCAGTCTGAAGAAGTCTTTCGGACAAAAGACGAAATGTTTCTACAAATTATTTTGTTTTCTGAATCAGTCCAGAGGACCAGACTTAACTATTTTAGATGTTCCGATAAGGTTCAACAATGAGAAAATAACTTTCTTTTTGGACACCTGAGTGTGATTGTGTTTAATGTACAAGTGGATTTTTCACAATGAATATTTAACAATCAAGAAAATGTCAGAGAACATTTGTTCATTTTCCATTTTGAAGGAAATACTCATAATCTGACAAGATATTATCTTACAAAACCTGTTAATGTTAACAGCAATATGTAAAAAGTGATTCCCCCCCCCCTTCAGATTACATCATAAGTGGCTCAACACTTACTTAAGTTTTCGACACACGTGACCCAAGTTGTTTAACAAGGGCTCCCACTTGTCCACAGTAACCTTTAATTAAAATAAAATAATAAAATCATTACTTTAATAAAGAACTGTTCATGTTTTATACACATGCATTACATCAGTCTTAACATTTACAAGAAAAACAAAAGAATTCAACGGTTACCTCACTTCCTATAGCCTTGATTTTCTCCATTGCATCTAGAAACAACTTTTCTGCTGTTTTCCAGCTGTAACAAGAAAAGCATTCTTATAATACATTTTATTTTAAATAAATAATACAAAGATACATTCTTTAAAAACAATGTGTCAGTTTTAAGGGTCTATTTAATGAGAAGTGTATTTAATAAAAAACAAACATTAAATAAAAAATACTATATGCAAATCAAGAAAAAAAAATTGTCTGATGAAGGGTACAACAAGTAAATACAAATTATTAAAATATTTTGAATTTACAGATTTTTCTAAAGTAATATCTTTAACAAGCACAATTTATTCTCAAGGGTTAATGGTAAAAGTAATGGTCCAGAGAGGTCCTCCTTTTGCATTTCAACTAGTTCTGGATGTCACCAGTAAACGGGTTGGGCCACTTTGAGAAGGTGCTATTTATTAAGACTGAGTTTGTTGCAGCTCCTCAGACTGAAGAAGTTTTTTGGATAAAAGATGAAACATTTCAACAGAGAAGAATCTGTCCAGAGGACCTGACTGTGTTAGAAACTACCTCATATGTAAACAACAACTTCAACTAAGGCCACTCCTTGGTAACAAGATCTTGGTAACAACATATTGGTAACAACATCCTCAACACTTGTTTGAGCTGCAGGTAACATTTATAAAGCACGTGTCCTACTAGAGGACAGTCGTCGTGTGTGAGCAGCAGTTTACTCACTCTCCATTTTGAAAGGCAACCACAGCCACCTCGTGTATGACAAATGGGTCGTCTGGAGCGATGCTTAGAGCCTGACTGAAGAAACGTTCTGCCAGCTTGGAGTTGTTGGTTAGACCATACTCAAGTCCGATGTAGAGCATGGGTAAGTGACACCTAACAAGATAATAAAAATAAAAATATATTGTTGCTTTTTAAGTTTAAATAAGAATAAAACTATTCACATTTATCACATACAAAATAAACATTTCACAAAATAAGCTGACAGCTATCTGTTTGGCAAATAGGTTAGAATAATCAAATCATGCAATATTAGGATAATAATAGTAAATACACTCAATGGCCCTCATGCACGAACATGTTCGTATTTTTATCCTAAATTTCTCCTACTTTTGTTCGTACGAAGCGTTTGTACGAACATGCCACGTCAGATTCAACAAACTCTTCTATCCTCAGGAAAAGTGTGTAAATGGCTGCGCAAATATGATGAATCCCACCTGTTCTATTCACCTGCGCGTGCACGCGGAGAGGTTATTTACATAATTCCCACCCCTCAAAACACCATATAAGGCTACGTTTCCTGCCTCAGAGGCAAAACGTGTTTGTTCATAAAATGACAGCGAAAAGTAAAAAAGAAGAACTCTACCGGTGCGGAGATTGAAGTTATGCTCTCCTTGATCGAGAAAAGAAAATCTGTCCTTATTAGCAGCGTCACTCATGGGAGTAAATGACCAACTAAAGCCAAAGAATGTTTGTTTATAACAAATGTGGACCTTGAAATATACACGCGACCTGGTGGCTAACTGGGTAAAGCATCGCACTGCTTATCGATAAGTTGTGGGTTCGAGTCCCACGAGGTATGACTATTTTTTTTCCCCTTCTTTCTTTAGATTATTTATTCATTCCAGATTAAAAAGACTTTATGCTTCATTTCTTGTTGTATTGTAAATAGTTTTCTTGTGTTTTTTAAATCTGGAATGAATTAAAAGGAGAAAAAAAAACGTTGTCCCATGTGGGACTCGAACCCATAAGGTTCAGCACTGCGACGCAACGCTTTACTGATTGAGCTATCTGACAGCTATGACTGCAACAGGAGGAGGTCAACCTAAAGTCTGCGTTACCGAGACAAATTAAACTTAAAGTAATTCATAATTTAAGTTGGTTTCAGTTTGAGATCTTCATATTGATATTGTAGTGTTAGAAAACGGCATTGATAACAAATTGATTTTAATTTAAATACTTTAATCCGTTAGTCATTATTACATTTAAAATTATAATTCGACTTCAAACAGAACCTATTGTCAAGAACAATTGTGGTGCGTGACTTTTTTAAACTCTAAATATTTTCTAACTAACGAAATATGAAGTTATTAGTGGAGAAATTCCGTCTGGATGACAGCAGACTGACGCTCCTAAAATATACGACAGGTCCGGACCACTCGTAAATTTTGTTCGTATCTGAAAAAAATCGTAGGATACGAAAACATTGTTGAATGCCACAAATGATCCTAAATCACTCGTACGCACAATTTAAGAACAAATCAGTGCGTACAAACGGTTCTTGCATGAGGCCCAATATTACTAAAGATGCTGGAAATACAGTACTGTATTTAGTATACAAGACCTTTTGCCATTTAATTAAAGTTAATTTTTTCAGGGATCACCACAGCAAAGTAACACACACTAAGACTTGGTTTTTACACTGGATGTCATTCCTGACGCAACCACAGACCACGGAGCTACCACAGCCCTCTGTGTGGAGAAGAGAGATGCTATCTAGGGCACCCGGGGGAGCAGATGGTGGGATTAAGGGCCTTACTCAAGAGCTCAGAGTGGGGCAAATGAGGGTGGAGGCAGGTGTAGGTGCGTCACCTTTCCCACTCACATATGATGATGCCAGTCGGAGGGGTCGGTTGAACCAGAAACCGATCACAGGCTCGCCTTCTGTAACCTCTGCGCCACCACTCCCCATTTATGTAAAGTTTATTTAAAATCAATAATGTCCTAAAAGTGTAATCTCCTGAAAACTGTCTGTTAGCCTGTATTGCATCAATAAAAATATAACTTGTGAATTATTATTAGTTGATATATGAACTTTTCAAAAGATATATACCGGTATATATATAAAAAAAAACTCAATTTTAGCAGTTTGAAAGGATAGATGTTTTCATAGATTATGTGTCCAGTACAGATTATTAGAGAATAAGTGAGTTGTTCACCCACCCTTTCATCAGCTGGGCAGCAGTAAAGTAGGCAGCCATGGCTTGATCGTGCTCACTCTCCACTGCAAACGAGTGACCATAGGCAATCCACGCAGGGCCATACGTCCTCTCCAGAGTGGTGGCTTTGCTACAGTGGAGCAAAAAATCATTACACAAAACATCCAGTAAAGAGGTATTAAAACGAGATGTACTTTCTTTTGAATAACACACCTAAGGTAACGCCGAGCGTGTTCGTTTTTGTTGCCAACCATAAGATAGTAGCAGCCGACAGCAAACCAGGACACCTGGTGAAAGGTTCACTTGGTAATGAAAAATGCTAAAATATCACAACTGGTAAAAATCAGTGTAAAAAACAACAGCAGAAAAATACTTACTGGATTGTTTGGGTACAAGTCTACAAGTCTGTGTGAGAGGTAAAATAACTCTGCAGAGGAAAACATATTGATCAAGCATTGAACACATTTTAAATTTTATGTGAAAAGATTGTGGATTAATGTATTTTACCATTTGCTTTTCCGAGCTCCACTAATGTTCCTATGTGAACTGGTAAACAGTTAGCATGGAAAGGATCTTTTACCATCACCCTGAAAGACAAACAAACAACTATTTTATTTATCTAAAATCTCTTTTTTATTCTGCCTGCTTAGAACAACAAAACCCATTAATAAAAACATAAAAAACAGCAAAATGTGATAAAAATCCAAACTTGCCATTAGGTAATATCAGTCTAAATTAACAATAAAGTACTTTCAGAAAAATGATGAATTTCTGGTTGGCTTGAATTCACAAATTCAAACCAAGTGTAACTGCATAGCTTGAATGTTCTCATCTCCACTAGAAAAAGAAAAACTACCGTACTTTTCGGCCTATAAGTTGCAGTTTTTGGCCTAATTTGCATGTCTTGCGACTTATACGGCGAAGCGACATATTTATGGATTTTCCCCCCATATTTTTAGACCAATTTTTGGCTGAAATACCGTATGACCGTTTCCATTCATTCTGACGAAAAAAATGGAGCAGTACCACTTTCAGCCGCTAGGGTCCACCGAGCGTTCCAAGCTCATGTGTCCGACCAAAGCCTCCTCTGCTCGGACTCACTCTGTCGCAGCACGGCCTCCTACTCTCTGGAGGTCTGAACTACCTGTTACCTCAGGAGTTGGCAGAACTCTTCACCAGTGACACAGAGGATGAAGAATTCAACGGGTTTGAATAAAAATAAATAAATAAATAGGTGTTTCTGTCATCATTATGGGCGGGTGAGCGTGTAGTAATTTTAAAGTAGCTTTATTTCGTCTGCTTCATTTTGCCATGTTTTAACCGTCAAAGTGCATTTATTAAGAAAAGTTCAGCTGAGACGCACTTTTACTATAATGTCAGCAAACAAATATATTTTTAAGGTGTTTATCTTGTTAAATTTTAAAGGGATGAAGGTTTTCGCAGCGCGCACGTTTGGAAGAGCCGTCAAAGTGAAACTATTTAAATCCAGCGGATTTGAACATTACGTTAATTTTTAAAGGAAAAGTTCAGCTCAGACACACTTTTGCTATAATGTCAGCAAACAAATATATTTTTTAAGGCGTTTATCTTGTTAAACTTGAAAGAAATGCACGGTTTCCTTTAGCTGCGCGCGCACACGTTTGAAAGTGCCGACAAAGCGAAACTATTTAAATCCAGCGGATTTGACCATTATGTTCAATTATAAGGAAAAGTTCAGCTAAGACACACCTTTGCTATAATTTTCAGCAAACAAATATATTTTAAAAGTGTTTATCTTGTTAAATTTTTAAAGTAATGCACCGTTTCCACTAGATGCGGGTGCACGCTTGAGACAGCGAGTCTTTTTTAAATTCAGCTGATTTGAACATTAAGTTAATTTTTAAAGGAAATGTTCAGCTCAGACACATCTTTGCTATAATTTTCAGCAAACAAATAATTGTTTTTAAGTTTTAATCTTGTTAAAGTCCTTCCGTGCACGCTCCTGTGGCCATTTGGCAGCCAATCCATTTTTGGCAAAACACCGGCCCACATTTCCGGGTTGTCAGCGGTGACACATAATAGATGCGACGTATACGGCGGTGCGACATGTTTATGGATTTTTCCACTTTATTGGACATAATTGGACTGATGCTACGTGTACGGCGGTGCAACGTGTACGGCGGAAAATACGGTAGTTCTAAACTAAAAATCAAAATTTCACTGCACCAGCTGCTTAATTATTAAATGAACATTTCAAAACATACGAAACAACAAAGATGAAAGCTGCTGACACCTACATTGACGTGAGTTTGTAGCAGATCTTGAAATCACAGTTATAATAATGCCTCTCAGCAAGAGACACGACTACATCCAAGTTGTCCTGAAGACCATTTACCATCTCTGGCACCACCAAGTCACTGGGCTTGTCATACTAGAGGGACAAAATATGAGACATCACTGTCAATGCAGAAGAAACGTTTATATCGAAGCAAGTATGAAACAAAAAAAAAGGTTGAATGTTGAAAATTCGTAAGTAGGATCACCCCAAAAAAAATTTTTTTTTATAAATGAATACATGTATAGTACCATACCAGTCACCAAGCACTTAGCCTATCCTAACACAGTTTTTAAAGATGAAGGAGTGAGTTGAGTTGTCTCCCTTTCACATAAAGTGAAAGTAGCTCCCTTTATGTGAATGGAGCCTGCAGGGAGGAGGGAGACAATTAAACTGACTCTATCATCCATCACCCTCGCTCTCGCTGTAATTCAGCTCAGCTTCCTTAACTCTGCCTCCACTTCATGTCCTGTCGCAGCAGCTGTGAATTTCTGTGTTTATATGTTAATAAAACGTTCTAAAAAAATAAAATAAAAACATTGAGCACTGGTCCAGCACACCAGAACACCATGAAATCTGCAGAGCCTCGTGCAGCCACGTTGAACCCGAGTTTAATTCGCTCGTGATAAATTCATTAATTTCCTTATGATTTCTGTCATGGACTCAGCGGAGGAGGAAGCGATCACTTGACTTTTGGCAAAAAAACAAAAGAAAAGTCCAGATCAGGGATGAAGAAGGGGAATTTAATACATTTGTGTCACATACAAAACAGTTTTGCATCGCTTTGCAATTATTTCAACGAGAACCTGCGCGGCCGCTGCGGGCTGCTGCGGGCTGGGACGGGGGGGGGGCATGGGTTATGGGGTGAGAAGTGAGAAGCTCTGTTTTTATTGGCTGGTTAACGGTGGGTCACTGTGGCTTTTTAGAAATGCTTTTAGAGAAGCAAGGGGACAATAGTTTTTTTTCAGAGATTACTTTGTCTAACACCAGTCTGTCAGTAGATAGTGACAGAGTGGAGAAATATGTTTAAAAAATATTGTTAGAAAAGTTACATACAGCTCCTTTAAACTACAAAACAGATTCCAAAAAAGTTGGGACACTAAACAAATTGTGAATAAAAACTGAATGCAATGATGTGGAGGTGCCAAGATCTAATATTTTATTCCGAATAGAACACAAATCACAGATCAAAAGTTTAAACGGAGAATTTATCATTTTAAGGGAAAAATATGTTGTTTCAAAATTTCATGGTGTCAACAAATCCCGAAAAAGTTGGGACAAGTCCATTTTTACCACTGTGTGGCATCCCCCCTTCTTCTTACAACACTCAACAGACGTCTGGGGACAGAGGAGACCAGTTTCTCAAGTTTAGAAATAGGAATGCTCTCCCATTCATGTCTAATACAGGCCTCTAACTGTTCAATCGTCTTGGGCCTTCTTTGTTGCACCTTCCTCTTTATGATGCACCAAATGTTCTCTATAGGTGAAAGATCTGGACTGCAGGCTGGACATTTCAGTACCTGGATCCTTCTCCTACGTAGCCATGATGTTGTGATTGCTGCAGAATGTGGTCTGGCATTATCTTGTTGAAAAATGCAGGGTCTTCCCTGAAAGAGATGACGTCTAGATGGAGCATATGTTGTTCTAGAACCTGAACATAGTTCTCTGCATTAATGGTGCCTTTCCAGACATGCAAGCTGCCCATGCCACAAGCGCTCATGCAACCCCATACCATCAGTGATGCAGGCTTCTGAACGGAGCGTTGATAACAACTTGGGCTATCCTTGTCCTCTCTGGTCCGGATGACATGGCGTCCCAGTGTTCCATAAAGAACTTCAAATCGTGACTCATCTGACCACAGAACAGTCTTCCATTTTGCCACACTCCATTTTAAATGACCCCTGGCCCAGTGCAAACGTCTGAGCTTGTGGAGCTTGCTTAGAAATGGCTTCCTCTTTGCACTGTAGAGTTTCAGCTGGCAACGGCGGATGGCACGGTGGATTGTGTTCACTGACAATGCTTTCTGGAAGTATTCCTGAGCCCATTCTGTTATTTCCTTGACAGTGGCATTCCTGTTTGAGGTGCAGTGACGTTTAAGGGCCCGGAGATCACGAGCATCCAGTAGAGTTTTACGGCCTTGACCCTTACGCACAGCGATTGTTCCAGATTCTCTGAATCTTTTGATGATGTTATGCACGGTTGATGATGATAACTTAAAAGTCTTTGCTATTTTATGCTGGGTAACACCATTCTGGTATTGCTGCACTATCTTTCTGTACAACAATGGTGGAATTGGTGATCCTCTTACCATCTTGGCTTCTGAGAGACACTGACACTTTGAGAAGCTCTTTTTATACACAATCATGTTGTCAATTGACCTAATTAATGTTAATTGGTCTTCCAGCTGTTCGATATATGCTCAATTTCCTTTTCCCAGCCACTTATTGCTACTTGTCCCAACTTTTTTAGGATTTGTTGACACTGTGAAATTTTGAATCATCATATATTTCCTTTAAAATTTTACATTTACTCAGATTCAATTTTTGAACTGTCATCTATGTTCTATTACGAATAAAATATTGACTTTTGCCATCTCCACATCATTGCATTCAGTTTTTATTCACAATTTGTTTAGTGTCCCAACTTTTTTGGAATCCGGTTTGTATGACGTCTTAGTCAGAGCCATATATATAGAGAGTTCCGACACTCTTTGATGTCGCCGACAGGCGGTCAATCGTTCCAAACAACGGCTATGGAAACCTTGTGGAGCTGCGCCCTCTGGCGGCGACGGAGCGCTACTGCAGGCAGCTTCAGACTTTAACCAGAGCCATGGAACAAATCGCCTCCTCCATGACCCACGTGACTTCCGCATTCCATTCTTACAATGGAACTCTATGGGAGTGTCGCAACTCTCACTTTATATGGCTCTGGTCTTAGTGTATTACCAGTAACCATGGAAACGGTGGTGCCAGCTCTCTACAGGTCATTGACCAGCTCCTCCTGTGTAGTTCTGGGCTGATTCCTCACATTTCTTAGGATCATTGATACGGCACGAGGTGAGATCTTGCATGGAGCCCCAGTCCGAGGGACACTGACAGTCGTGTTTAGCTTCTTCCATTTTCTAATAATTGCTCCAACAGTTGATCTTTTTTCACCAAGCTGATGGGCAATTGTCCCGTAGCCCTTTCCAGCCTTGTGGAGGTCTACAGTTTTGTCTCTGGTGTCTTTGGACAGCTCTCTGGTCTTAGCCATGTTAGTAGTTGGAGTCTTACTCATTGTGTGGGGTGGACAGGTGTCTTCATGCAGCTAACCACCTCAAACAGGTGCTTCTAATTTAGAATAATAAGTGGAGTGGAGGTGGACTTTTTAGAGGTGAACTAACAGATCTTTGACGGCCAGAACTGTTGCTGATTGGCAGGTGTTCAAATACTTATTTGCAGCAGTAACACACAAATAAATTAATTTAAAAAAATCATACATTATGATTTTCTGATTGTTTTTTGTGTTTTTTTGATTACGTCTCTCACATTGGACATGCATTTAAGATGAAAATGTCAGACTCCTCCATGATTTTTAAGTGGGAGAACTTGCAAAGTCGCAGGGTGTTCAAATACTTATTTTTCCTCACTGTATAGATATATAAAATGGTATTATGAGATAACTTTTGTTGTGACTTGGAGCTTCATAAATAAACTGAATTCAATTTGAACAGTCCCAGAAATTTTGCATGAATATGTTGCTGTTCATGTACAAGATATATGAGCAAGAAAAGAGTTGTTTGAAATAAATAAAAGTCACATACCTTTTTTAATTTATTTTCAAAAACGAAGTGCAACAGCTCCTCCTCTTCCTCAGTGCACTGCTGACTAAAAGGAAGCGATTCAAGGAAGTCTTTTTCTAGTGCAGAGAAAACAGGGTTCTTTTAAATTAAAAATTCCAATATAGTTCATTTTATAAACCAGTGTTGCATGTCGTACTTTTAAAATAATTAAAGAAACAAGCTCAAATCCACTCATCAAATCAACCTCACCTTCTTGTGCCGTCAACATGTGGTGAGATGTTAAAAGGTCAAAGGCTTCAAAGCAGTACACGTCTAGTTTCAAGGCCTCTTTGTAGCTGGAGGTGGCCAGAGGCCTGTTGTCCATGGCATCATAGATCTTCCCCCGCAGAAGGCAGATGGAGCTACTGATCTGAAATTTACCACAGACAGAAAGGAGAAAAAAAATAAAAATAATTGTCTATGATATAATCTTCATATCATCAGACATGTTTTCCTTTGTCGTGGTGATCAGGACAAATCATCATAAAAGAGCATTTTGTTTCTTTTTAATCACATTTTGTGCAAAAAATACCAAACAAGTTTCCAACAAGTTAAGACATAATCCAATGCTTCCAAACACATCTTTAGAACATCTAAATGATGGGGTTCCAACACATCCATCATTTTAATATCAACATATTTCTGTCAGTCTAAACTTACAGAGGAAGGAGACATGCCCCAGTCCTTTGCAGACTCTGTCCCGTTGTCTTCCTTTTCACTTTTGTTCAGTAGTTTCTTATTAGCTGGCTCCTCTACATCCAGAATATCCAAGGCCTGCTGGAACTCTTTGGCAGCGTACTATAAAAATATCAAAACTATTAATTCTGACAGGGTTATTGAGGAGATGACCTGCAGTTGTAGACATATGTGAGAGATTTTAGAAATGGTAGAACTCACATGACACCTGGCAGCAAGATACTGGCAAGCGCCATATAACTGTGGGGAAAAAAATTGTTAGGGACAAGAGACTTACATGAAATATTTTGCTAATTCCCTTTAGATTTGATTAATTACCCAAGTTTTAAATCATTTTTCATATGTTGCCTTTAAAGTTTAATCTCATCACTCAGCTACAAGCGAAGTGTTTCACATTGATTTACGTTCACATGCAACTCACTTTGTCAAGCTTTCGTGAGCGAAGGGCATGTGAGGCTCTGTGGTACTGTGAGGTGAGGAACAGGCATTGAGCAAGCCAGTAGATATCCAGAGGGTCTTCTGCAAGCCAAACAAAAAGACAAGGTCACAAAAACAACTGTTATGTGCCTTGTACACTTACTTCATGTTTAGGGGTGCACCGATTTATCGGCCCCAATTTCCTTAATTTTGGGAAATCGGCCAATGCTTGCATGAGAAACCGATTTTACAGATTTTTTTTTTTGTTTTAACAACAATTGTCTAAATTTTATTTATATTTCAGAGCACTACCGTGACCAATTAAAACAAGTTTGTATTGTTTCTAGAATATTGTTCAAGGGTCTGTTTTTCAACAAAATAAGATTGAAATTTGAAGGCGCATTGTGACCTTACAACATCTAACAGTGTTGCTTATAAAACTAAATCGGTTTCGCCAATATCTGAATCGGCAGGTCAGACTTTGTAGAAATCGGTGATCAGCCAAAAAACTGCAATCGGTGCACCCCTATTCATGTTATCTATTAAAATTAAAGCAACCACAGAAGACAAAAAAAATCAGTTCATAAAAATATTTGGTCCAGTGATGAAAAACAAAAACTACCAAAAATGTTCAGAGAATGTGTCGACAATTTAGTTTTTGTTTTTACAATTAAAAACTGGGCATTTTCTGCTGAAGAGGTGCCATCACAAACAGCTGCCTTCTCAACAGGCAGTGATTTCTACACCTACTCAAAGGACCCACACGCCGCCTATACTGACTGAAGAAAACAATAATTAAAAGAAATATTTTCTTTTGTTGCAGTTACAGTATTGCAGCAAATGTTTACAGATATTCTTTCAAATTCAATATATTTTTGTTTACCGGTTTAACTGGGCAGACCATTTCATTTTGTATGTTCATGTACAGTATGTGGTAAACCACAAGTCTCTACAGACCAGTACAAATCAATCTTGTACTGGTCTGTCACAGAAGTAGTTTTCAGGCTGCTGCAGATCAGCTGGTGATAAAAAGAGCAAACACTGTGTATTGATGAGCAGACTGCGTTATTTCTACAACAGAGGAACAATTTCTTCAATTATTTTCCTGTACTCTACCTCTGTACTCTAATGTTTTTCCTCCTCCTCTAGGCACCGGAGAGTTTTGGTTGTTTACATGTTGTTTGTGCATTTTGGGCTCACGTGAGCACCTGAGAAGTGAGGTAAAGGGGGCAGAGCTGATACTGTGAAATGCTGCATTCCACTTGTACTCGGAAGTTGAAATCTTCTAACTCCAAGTCAGACATTTCAACTGGAATGCACCCTAAAGTTGGAATGCAGAGTCGGAAACAAGACCCTACCTGACTTCAACATTTCAAGATGGCTGCTACTGGTACCAACAGTAGGTGAAACTCTTTTATTTTTACTTTCAATAGCAGTCCTGTAGTATTTATTTCACATTTAGTCAGTCGTACATGTTTCATTGTTTATAAGAGGATATGTTAAAAACTACATGGATATTTTGTTAAAATTCCGTTAAACAATGTTAAACCCTATTTAACTATGTTAAACTATGGCTAAATTACGGAAATCTTTTAGGTCTTTAGTGACCTTTGTGTGTATAAAACTACACACTGTGACTGAATATTGTGAGACGATGGTGTCTGACTGTGTGCTAACCGTGTGTGTTTTAGTCTACTTCAATCCAACGTGGACATGAACATGTTTGTGGACCCAATAAGGACCTGTCCCCAGTTCTTTGTACCAGAGGACTGGGACCCATCACCTGAAATACAACTAGTAGAATCCACTGAGTCACAAACCACAGCACATAAGTACCGGTAATGACAATATTACCCATCAAAACAACAGCAAAATGATAATATAACTGAATTAGGGGTGCACCGATTGCAGTTTTTTGGCTGATCACGATTTCTACAAAGTCTGACTTGCCGATTCCGATTTTGGCCGATATCAATTTACTGTAGTTTTATAAGCAACACTGTTAGATGTTGTAAGGTCACAATGCACCTTCAAATTTCAATCTTATTTTGTTGAAAAACAGACCCTTGAACAATATTCTAGAAACAATACAAACTTGTTTTAACTGGTCACAAGGTAGTGATCTGAAATATAAATGAAGTTTAGACAATTGTTGTTAAAACTAAAGAAATATGTAAAATCGGTTTCTCATGCAAGCATTGGCCGATTGCCCAAAATTAAGGAAATCGGGGCCGTGCACCCCTAAATTGAATAATGCTAACCTGTTGATTTCAGTGGGTTAGATTAATGCAGTTACAATGTGGATGCTGAGAGCAACACTTCATAAAAACATCAGGCACAGCATCCAGCCCAACAATAGACCCGGAGACAGACATGTCCCCTACATCCACACCGATCACATCCATCACTGGTAAAAGCAGGAGGGTGGATGATGAGGTGATGGGAGTTCATGCAACAGTTTGAGGAAGCTAGCCAGAGGCAACGTGAGGAGACATTGTGACAACTGAAGTCTGTCCAACATGGTTTTGAAGACATAATGAAAGCTCAGTACATCTTAATTTTTGTTTTTGTACAACTACTAAGCAGTGTTGCCAGATCTCACAATAGAAACAAGAAACAAGCTCTATGAAAACATGGCTAAAACAAGTCCACCTGGTAACCCACAACATTGTGTAAAAGAGGCTGTTTTTAAACAGTATAAACATACATTTATTATGGTATTACACATAAACAACAGCAAAATTATGCTTAACACTTGAATAACATACTTTTAAGCTCTGATAAAAAATACGTTTTATATATGTAATTTTTTCTACAAATTTCTAGTTGAATATATATTTTTAAATACAAAACATCTTGACATCTGCGTGAGTGAGGCACCCTAGTGGTCGGCCACAGTACAGTATGAGTGGTTGGAGTGTGCGTCCACAAACGTATTTCTATGTGTGTGCGCGCCTGTCACCTCGCCAACCTGAGCAGGAGCGATAAACAGGAAACCGTGGCATGAAAGGGACAAACCACCTACTACCACTCGTCTTTTTGCTTTATTGTGTGGAGCTGGGAGATAATCAACTAGTTTCACTCGGAAAGAACGTCAAGCCCAAGTAAGAAACTTCACATTAAAAACACACACAAAAAACGAAACCAGCGACTCACAAGATTTGCGACTTTAGGAAAAAACAAGCCCAAAGTCGTTTATAATAAGCGGACTTGGCAGCTATACTACTAAGGGTCGTGCTTACAGAGTGCAGTGAAGCACCAGTTTTTGAGCTTTTAATTTTTACAATTAACATATGCTGTTATAGCATGCTCACACAGGTGTTTGGATTCAGGTTTATCAGATACACACTCAGTTGGGTTGTGGTGGCCACTAAACACATCTTGTATCACCATGTACCATATAAATGTTTTTCTTTCCACAAGAGTAGAGGCAGACTTCAATTATGTTGATTTGTGTTCTCTTTATACCTCTCTCCTATCTCCTTTTTTCTCTTTTAACCCTTCTCCCACTTTTCTAGCTTTGTTTTCTTATGTATCTTTTCATCCCTGTGTCCATTACATCTGAAACAAACCCAAATCAAATTCTAACAAAGTTTTATTTATATATCAAGTGGAGCATTGAGGCCAGCCATAACAACTGGACTTTATTTGTAACGGAAGACGTTTCGCTTCTTATCCGAGAAGCTTTCTCAATTCAAAGAACAGGGAGTGTGGGATTCGAGTTATAAAGCTGAGGTAAAATACACACATACATACATACACATGCAGAATGACCTATCACACCTAATAGTAGGGGTTTGTTAAGGTGTTTGTTAATCCAATTCATTGATAGACCACTCTGGTCACATGGATGACATTCCTGATAGGTGTGAAACTGGCTGGATATCAGTCCCAAAGCTGCATAATTAGTTTTGGAAAGTTGAAATCTGAGACCTCGTCCTCAGTTTCAAGTTTTCTCTCTTTACATAAATGGCTTCCTTCACCTCCCTCTCAAACCATCCGTCATCTCGGTCCAAAATCTTACCCGGATCTTACCTCAAGTCGAATCCCAACTCCCTGTTCTTTGAATTGAGAAAGCTTCTCAGATAAGAAGCGAAACGTCTTCCGTTACAAATAAAGTCCAGCTGTTTTTGTTTTGAACTTTTTAAAATTATTTTCCTAAAACAAAAAACTATGAACATAAACAAAAATTAAGGATTAAATTAAAGATGTAAAACTTACAGTGTACTGTACATGTAGATATAAAAAAACAGTTACATATTCCGGTCACATCTTTCGGAAATACGGCGTCCATTTCCACTGTTATGCTGATGACACACAGCTCTACTTGTCATCAAAACCTAACTCCACCCACCCACCCTCCATCCTCACCGACTGTCTCAATGAGCTAAATCACTGGTTTTCTAACAATTTCCTTCAACTAAACAGCAACAAAACAGAAATCATTCTTGTTGGTACCAAAAACTCTATTTCAAAATCAGAACATCTTCTCGTCCCCCTTAACAACTCTCTGCTATCCCCCTCCCCTCAGGTCAAGAGTCTCTGTGTCATCCTCGACACCACTCTCTCCTTCACTTCACACATCAACAATATTACTCGGTCTGCCTATTTCCACCTCCGTAATATTAACCGTCTCCGTCCTTCTCTCACACCCCGCTCCACAGCCATCCTGGTGCACAGTCTTGTGACTTCCCGTATTGATTACTGCAACTCCCTTCTCTACGGCCTCCCCAACAAATCTCTCCACAAGTTACAGATGGTCCAGAACTCAGCTGCCCGTGTCATCACTCAAACCTCCTACTATAACCACATCACTCCTGTCCTGCAGCAGCTCCACTGGCTCCCGGTTAAATCACGCATCATCTTCAAAATTCTACTCCTCACGTTCAAAGCTATCCACAACCTTGCCCCTCCTTATCTATCTGACCTCCTACAAATCTCCATCCCATCACGCTCTCTCAGATCCTCCTCTTCGCTACATCTCCATGTACCCTCTGCCTGCCTCTCCACCATGGGGAGCAGGGCCTTCACCTGCTCTGCCCCTCACCTCTGGAACGCCCTACCGCCAGACCTTTGAAACACCACCTCCCTTTCTCTGTTCAAGACTGCCCTGAAAACACATCTCTTTAGACTAGCTTATCATTAACTTTACTAAATGTATTTTTATTATCTTCCATTTTATATCCTTTATGTATTTTATATTTCAATTTGTCGCTGATGTTTGATCTGTATTACACTGTATTGGTTTGTTAAGTGTCCTTGGGTGTCCTGAAAGGTGCTTTTAAATAAAATGATTATTATTATTATTATTATTATTATTATTATTATTATTATTATTATTATATTCAGACTCAAAAGGAAAATATAGGTGATGCAAAACAGGTAATGTAGAAAACTATTTAGGTGATATAATGAGGTTATTATTATTATTATTTTGGCCACATAACTATTAAGAGGTTGATGGGGGAGTGGTGGCGCAGAGGTTAAGAGATGGTGGGCCTGTGATCGGAAGATCGCTAGTTCAAGCCCCGGTACCGACAACATCAAAAAATGTGGATGGAAAAAGGTGAAAACACCCACACCTGCCTCCACCCTCATTCGCCCCACCCTGGGCCCCTGAGCAAGGCCCTTAACCCCCACCATCTGCTAAACCGGTCTCTCTTGAAAATGAGTTCACGTGGCTCAATGAGACTAACCTGTATAAATAAAGGGTAAATGAAAAGAAGAAGAAGAAGAAAAAAAAAGGGGGGGGGAGGGGGGTGATGAGAAACATTCAAGCTTTAAATACTGAAGAAAAAAATACTGACAAATCTATCAACAGGTGCACTTTTATAGTGTACAAGACAAAGTACTACAGTATTTCTTCAGGTAAATTGAATTATTGATATAAGAACAACCGCTAAGACAAGCAAAATTTTCATTTAAACTTATGATACTTGCAAATATGAACAACAAGAATCATTGTTTTTTTATATCACATTTTTTGAGTGTGAAACAAAGACAAACAGCAGCAAGAAGACAACACTGAATTGTTTTCCCCCCCCCCCTGAATGATCTGTGGCCTGATTGTCCATTCTTTTAAACTGAAGCAGCAACATTGCTTCGACACACTTAACTTGATCACACTCATAAACGATCCTTAGAAATAAATTAAAGCCACAAAGCTGTTCGCATATCAAACATCAAAGCAAGCTAAATAAAAAAAACACCAGGCGAACAAGAAGCCCAAGTTCAAGTCGTGATAGTGACAAAGTACTCGTTTAATGTTACTCACCATGAGAAAGTGATGCTATCTTATCAGCCCAGAACAGAGCACTTTGATACTGATGCTGTAAACGAACACAACAAAGGAGGTGAAAGTAATTCAAATACAATGTGTTTAACAGTATACAGTTACTACGCTGGTGGGAAGGTACAGATGTAGCAGCATCAGTTAGCGCCACAGAGAAAGTGAGACAAAGCAGTTACCTGGTCGATGTACTGTCGGACTCGTTTTCTAAGCCCGTCCAGGTTCATGTTGAGTTACCTAAACACGCACGTCCTGTGTGTTAAAATGAAAACATCCCTGGAGACAGACAAATGTGCTCATTACCCGGTACAAGCTAGCTTGTTAGCTACAAAAAGTCAAATCCGCGGCTTCTGCCCGCAACGTGTGTTCATCGAAAATGTGTCGTATAGAAACTCTTCTTAAAATTAAAGTTCCGCTTCAAACCAGACCTTTTTTTTTTAAACACTGCTTACATACTTTCATCAGCGCGCATCATTGTAGATATGATTAAAAAACGTTCATTATTTTTAATCAATTTAACAACACAAAGGCTAGTAAAATGGTAACTAACTTTGCAGCGAAAGTTTTAGTATTTCATCAAAGATTGGAATACGTTGATCTTTATCACAGTACTGCATTGCCCTCTGCTGGACACTTAAGTCATTACAAAGCGACCAATAAATAAATAAATATGCTTAAAACAAACACGAACTGTTGGTGATTCAGATAAGAAAAAAATAGCATACTCAAACAACACTAGCACAATTTTCCCATAATCTATTATTCTCCTTTAGACCTAATATAAGATATATTATATTACGAGATCCTATAATTCTCAGTCAGTTCATCTGAACAGTTTCTTTTTTATAGAAACGTTTCACCCTCCATCCGGAGGGCTTCATCAGTCAGAGGAGTTCCAGCAAACTGTTTCCCTACCAAGCAGTAAACACCTTAAGTCACATATGTCAAAGTGGCGGCCCGCGGGCCAGATCAGGCCCGCGGACTCATTATTTATGGCCCCCTGGATGATTTGAAAAAAAAAATAATAATAATAATAAATTTTTTTTGGGTGATGGCCTCCCTTCTCCCCTTATAGCCATCCTCTCCACACCATTATTATGAAATATTTATTCTAGTAATTATCTAGTGGAGTTTTTTATTATTATTAAAGCTGCACTACTGTATGTAACTTTGTAATGCAGTCTGTAACTTTTCTAACAATACATTTTTAACACATTTCTTCACTCTGTCACTATCTACTGACAGACTGATGTTAGACAAAGTAATCTCTGAAAAAAACTATAGTCCCCTTGCTTCTCTATCAGCATTTATAAAAACACTAAAAACACAGAGTGACCCGCCGTTAACCAGCCAATAAAAACAGAGTTTGTAACCAGCCAATAAAAACAGAGCTTGAATTTGAATCAGCCAATAAAAAACAGAGCTTGAATTTGAATTTCAGCAGAGCAAGGTGGAGCAGAGCCATATAAGGCTCTGAGGGGGAGGGATCAGAATGCTTTGCCTGTTGAAAATATTTCTAAGTTCTGCGCTCTACAGAAAGTTACACATAGCACCTTTAATGTATAATATACTGTAATATTGAGCATGCATCAGGGTTATTTATAATATATTTGTTATAAATAACTATATTATAAAATAATGTAAAATACTAAAAGCAGGAACATGTCTGTGTTGATTTATGCCAAGAACTTAGCAGATTTTAATTTAATTAATTTATTCATTCATTTAAAAGAGACTAAATAAAACAAGTTAATCAAAAAGAAAACAATGAATGAAAAGAGTGCAGAAAGAAGAGAAAAATCTTATATCACCCCCTTATAATAAATATTGAACCAGTCCGGCCCTTGGCTTGTAGCAAATTTGTTTTTTTGGCCCTCTGTGTATTTGACTTTGACACCCCTGAAGTGGACCAACCAGTTTGCTGGAGCCAGGATGGTTTCTGGAGTCCGTCGTGTCCCTCGTCGACTCCTCCCAGGCAGGCAGCCACAGCCAAAGTGGTTCAAGACAAGAAAGTCCATGCTCAATAATCCAGGTACCAAATACTTTCTTGTATCAATATTGATTTTTGTACAAGCCATGCTAATTACTGGAATATTAGTATATGTGCAACATAAAGCAGAAAGTAGGGTTCACTTTAAAGGAGCACCTTACAGTATAATGCTCATTATACATAGTTCCCATGACGTCACATCTGTGGGTTGTCCTGCTTGACCCTCCCACAGGTAGGCTAAAGCAGCAGTTGGAGTGCGTTCTACTGGATATGTCCATTTTTCACGTTGTTTTTTTTTGTTAATTTCTAATTAATTGCAATGGTTACTTCGTGTTGTGTCAGTGGGTGTTCCAGTCGGGTAGACGTTTGGGCAACGCGCAGGTTTCACTTAATCAAAAAAAAAGTAAACGTGAAGGATTTATTTCATCGGAGAAACTCAACACCGCCCCATCTCTGCTTGGATCTGCTCAGAAGACATCGTGCTTTTGGCCGGTAAACAAAATATTCTACATAAATCATTTTGTGAAACAATGTTAGAGTACAACTGTCTGTGTGTTAGAGCTGTGTTTTTTATTTATTTTTTATTTAGCGACAGCATGCTGTGGCTAGCTTAGCATCTCGCTAACGCGGCCTCCTCACGGTCCACCGGGACCGGCGGGGAGACCGTCCCAGTGGGAGAAGGAGGACGGGAGCCAAGTCGTGCGGGCGACGCGTCGGTCCCATGGGACGTGCCCCCGCGGCCGCGACGGATCCACGCCGTCCGATGAGCTCGACGGACCATCCGCTCCAGATGCTAACAACATGCTAACTTCCAACACGGTAACACTCAAAGTGCTGGTTCTGGTCTGTGTTCAGCCTGGACTGTTTGTGCTGGCTGTGTGTTATTTTAGTTAAACCTTTTTTTAGCTGGTTAGATATGATTGAGACAGTTTACACATCTTTTTTGGATTTAAAGCTGTGAAGCCGGTGTGCGCTCTTTGTAGTAATTAAATAATTAATGATATCGGAGTAACTACTTTGTGACAAGTTGTCTGATTCGTCTGCCATGATTTCTTTCTCAAACTCATTTAACTCGACCACTGCCATTTTGCTATTGTTCCTTGGTGAAGCTGTGGTAGCTCGTGTTTTTGTCCGTATAATTTGCTCTGCTAGTTTGCAATCTTGCCTTCTCTGCCTTCAGATGTGGTGCGGAAGCCGGTATGGGGGCGTGTCTGGGAACTATGTATTAGGGATATCATAAGCAATCTGAGATTACTCAAATGTCAGTATGCTCCTAAATATTTCTAAGTGCCTTCCTAATGCATTGAGTAGCATTTCCAAGTGTGTTGTGGACTTTAAATCTCACTGGCATACAATATTCAGCAGGTATTATATACAAAGGCAGGCACTGTACATAAAAAGTCAGCTTTTTATGCTACTAACAGCACATTTTTTTTAAACATTCAAGCTAGCAGGCTGTCTTTTAGGCTTACAACTTATACAAACAAAAAGGTTATTTTGTAGTGGTGATGAAACACATTAGCATTCATGACACAATTCAAGGAATCATAATCTAAGTAGAGTTCAGGAAAAATACTTTTCTGTGTAACATAATTATTAAGACAACTGTAACCAACAAATTTACTTAGTCGTGTGGATTTTTTGGTTATAATGGTGTTTTAAATTAAAATCCAAATTTTTGCATGTCTATGGTCCACAGAAAATATTCTAAGTATTGTTTTGTGTATTCCCTTTTCAGTTCTCATTTGACAATCAGGAATCTGTCAAAGTCCCTGTAACAACTTTTCAAAATGAAAAAGAAACTTCTAAAAAAATTCTTCATGTTTCAAGTACCAATAATCTCATTGAACAAATTCTTGCCCAGCAATCTGGCTGTTTGATGGACAGGATCTTAAAGTACAGTATAATTCTGACTTTTTGGAATATATTGATGTTGACACCAATGTGGAAATTAGGGACTTTGACAGATTCCATGTGTTCCTGTCAACTGGAGGGCTTCTTTTGAGGAGACAAATCCAAACCAGGTACTGTTTGAGTTGTACAAATTAATATTTTAATTTATTTATTGTTCTCATGTTGATTTAAAATACAGAGTGAATCAGTTTTATCACAATTTATTCTTAATTTTACTGGTTGGCAAGTTTATTAATGTAATCACAAACTTCATAAACTTTTTATTTACAGCTCTTAGATTCTTTAAGATTGTTGTGATGACAATGAACATACTGCAGCAATAAATAGTATTTATCCTCTACAGCACCTTAGTAATAGGGTAGAGGACAGTCAGTCCTTACAATCACTACTCATAAAGAAAGCACCACAGATCCTTGAGGAGTATGAGACCACAGGTTTCCTGTCAGTTCAGTCAAGAAAGCTTCTTGTGAAGACGTGCATAAGAGACCTAGTTCAGAGATGTGGTTTGTAAGTATTGTTCTTTGTTGACACTTTGCAATTATTTTTTCACTTCAAAAGTCTGTTTGTGAAATGATGCAGCAAAATGTGATCTTCTGTGTTTGTATGAGTAGATTGAGTAATGACTGAGAATGACTGGTGGTGTTTTTCTTTTTTCCCCTCAGTTATCCTCTTAATGGAGACAAGCTGGCTTTAGCGAAGAGCATCATTGCCACCTTCCCATCTATGAGTATCCAGGTAGATGGACAAGGGGAGGGATTTGTAAGTAAACAAGTGAAACAACATATCAGTTTTCTATTGGGGTCCAAAATAACAGATTCACTTGTATTTCCTTGTATATTTCTTCTGAATTTCTTCTGAATTTCTGAAAAGTTTTCAGCTGATTGAAAAAAAAAAGTGTTTTCTTTATCAGGAGCATTTCTATGATCCAGTATCTCACAGTGGGTTCCTAGATACCAAACTGTGCAACCTTCGACGGAATCGTTGGTTACGTACTGTAACCCCAGATTCTATGAGTGTAAGCGTAGCCCTTTAAATAATAATAATAATGTCCTTTTTTGTCATCTGTGTATGTTTCCCATACACAGACGAAATTCGTCTCTGCATTTAACCCAACCACCACCAGGTGGTGCAGTGAGCAGCCATAGAAAGCGCCCGGGGAGCTGGAGAAATAGGTGTGCACTCATAGACACCCCAAGGAGTGTAGTGGCCGGGGCGTGAACCCGCGTCCTTCGGGTCCCAAGTCGGAAGCCCTGCCACTACACCATCTTGGCTCCAAGCTGTTGCTTATGGGTTTACCCGTGTGCCTCGCGCCAAAACACTGAAAACTTCTAGTCCACGCCCACCTGTTGTGGGCCCCGCCCAGTCCGTTATAAAAACCGCCCCTGGACCGGTGCTCGGCTCCCAAAAGGCATATTCTTTTCTTCAGCCAATAGGCTATATGCCATGGACTTCCGTTCTAGCACTTCCGCATTCATGAGCCCAACCGCGCACTTCCGGTTTACAGGCAACACAGTGTTAGCGATGGCGTTCTTCACACGATCTCTGCAGGACTTGCTGACAATCACAGTCAATGATGTCTACAGAATCATTCAGACCTTGCCCACATCTAAGGACAAAGGATTTAAGCTGTATGTGTCCAACTACACAAATAACTATGAAGGTAAGTCTGTATTTGTTTTCAGTTCACTAAACTGCATCATATAGGCTAACACAGCTAACATAGTTAACCTTGCTAAATTGTTGAGTAAACGTGTTTTGTCTGTACAATGTTTCTGATTAACACAAATGTTAGTTTAAAACAAGGAGGCAGGAGAAGTCACAGTTACGCCAAATTTACACTACATGCGTTCCGGCTCCGCCCCGCTCCGCTCCGCAGGTCGCAGCTGAGCGTTTCAAGTCCAGTTTACACTACCTCCGCTCCGCTCTGGTCCGCCTGGATGCGCCGCTCCGAGACGCATGCGCGGGAATTGCGAGATCGCGCGATAAATCAAGTGATAAATAAGGAAGTCAGAACAAAACAATTAATTCGGTGGAAGAAGGAGAACAACAGTAGAGACTGCTGCCTTGATCTTCTCTCGTAAATGAGCGACAGGACATGGTTTGAGCGACAGGAAGTGATTTATTACATTTCAGAATAAAATACTTTTTAAATTTATTTATTTCTTGTATTGCGTTTGTAGGCGTAGTCATAAATGATAGTTTGACAGCATTTTTGTACAAATAAATCCGTATAGAGCTAGGATTAGTCCGCCCGTGGTGATTTTATTTTGTAAATACGGATGTTGTGCTCGTTCCTTTTCCTGTTGGTGCGACGTAATCTTTAAAAGTTGACTCCGGGACAGCTCCGGCGTCCGGCAGAAATAGGATTGGTTTCTAATTTTGACGGACTGCCGTCCGCTCGCCGCCGCTCGCCGCCGCCGTGCGGAGCCAGTGTAAACGCTCTCATTGATTATACTGGGTGCGTATTTGCTGCGGAGGTTGGACCGGAGCGGACTGGAGCCGGAACTCATGTACTGGTAGTGTAAATTTGGCGTTAGGGCTGAGTGTTTCCAGTCAATGAGGAAGAACCAGAAGCCCCACTGTTTGAGTGTAAGTCAAAGCCACCCAACATGTTCACTACAGGGCTGTTAATACGACTTTGAAGAAGTACAAATTTTATAATTGATAGTCAAACTAAACCACATAACATTAACTGACTACACAAGTTATCTATGATTGAATAAATAAACAAAACAAAAAAGCCCATCTTGTGTTTATTTTATTTGTTTATTTCTGAGGTAGGCTACACAAAGAAACAGTTGCTTCAGGTCTGTTATTTTAAAATTAAATATCTGTGAATCCTGTCACTGCAATACTATATATAAATATGTACACAGGTGATCCCCGACTTACGAGCAAGTTCCGTTACTACGACTATCTCGTAAGACGAAATCTCGTATGTCGGAACACGAAACACGTGTCGCTCGTAAGTCTGGATTTTCGGTCGTAAGTCGGAAAATTTATGCTAGCGCTACTACAAACACTCGTTTTTCAACACAAACGCACATATTAGTTCATAAACATGCTCAGAAACTTGTTTACAAACTGTTAGCTAACACACTTTCATCTAAAAACACATACCAGTGCTGTATTTTCTCTATGTTCTGAACAACTTTACTGTTCGTTAGCCAGCTCGTAAGTCCGGAACCTCGTATGTCGATGCGCTCGTAAGTCGGGGAGTACCTGTATATATATACTTTGTATGTATATATATATATAGTTGTCTAACTATGGTTGTCTTTTTATAATAGCCTTAGAGCTGGTACATTATGGACTCGGAAATATTTGGTATTGTACCCAGATGGTGCTGAGGGAATCAAAGCCGGTGGAGTTTCAGGGATGCCAGTGCACCAGGTACAGTCTTGTGCAGCCATGTGGCAGCTCTGCTTTTCCAGACGGCTCACTACTCGCAGTTGAAGCTTTCAGCTGTTCCTCCAGTCCTAAGCTGCACAGAACCTTAATTTTATTTTATAGATATACTTTTTATACTACTTTTATACTACCGTACTATGCAAAAACTCAGGACAGTATTACACTTTTATTATTTCATTTTATGCTTATGTTTATTAAATGTTTTAGTGTTGGTGTAACTTTTTATACTTTTATACTACTATGCAAAAACTCAGGACAGTGTTACACTTTTATTATTTCATTTTATGCTGATGTTTATTAAATGTTTTAGTGTTGGTGTAACTTGTTATACTTTTATTCTACTATGCAAAAACTCAGGACAGTATTACACTTTTATTATTTCATTTTATGCTTATGTTTATTAAATGTTTTAGTGTTTAAATGGTTACTGTTGCACTGAAGGGACTGAGAGAAATGCAATTTCAATCCTGTGTATGTCCTGTACATTCATTCAACCTTTATTTATACAGGCTAGCCTCGTTGAGTCACGGGGACTCATTTACAAGAGGAACCTGTCTCACTCACACCAAACAACCATCCACTCTCACACTCACACCTAGGGTCAATTTAGAGTCACCAATCAGCCTAACAAGCATGTTTTTTGGTCTGTGGGAGGAAACCGGAGTACCCGGAGGAAACCCACGCATGCACGGGGAGAACATGCAAACTCCACCCAGAAAGGCCCCGGACCGGGATTTGAACCGGCAACCTTCTCGCTGAGAGGCAGCAGCTCTACCAGTTGTGCCACCGTGCTGCCCATACATATTGCAGTTTTGACAATAAAGTTGACTTTGACTTTTGACTTTGACACCGAACAGAAGTGGCATAAACCGAGGACAATGGTAACTACATATAAATGACTTTTTATTCCTGTTCATGAACTATAGTTCAAAATTTACAGCAATGTTGTTTTTGGATGCAGGGCATAAAACCTGGTCCAGTAAAGGACATGGTTGTCGTCTCAGCAAAACCTAGAGAGGAAAATCTTTGAAGGAATTAGGTTTGTTTTATATTTAAAGAACACAGACACACATACACAAATGTTTTAAAACAAGACAATAATTTTATTGCCTAAAATACAATAACATAGGCTTTATTTAGTATAAATGTCATAATTTGCCTATTTATTTCTTCTTTATGAAAAATTTGTATTTTTCTACACAGAAGCAACTTGTATAAAGGTGCTTGCTACCTGCCCTCTGCCCCCATCTCGACCCTAAGGGTACAGGAAGAGTACCAGGGACTTCCAGCTGAAGAAGCACCAATGATCACCACAATGGCTGTCTCAGACGATGTCCCTCTTGTTGACTCTTTGTTTGGTCCAGTACAAGAGGGAAGTGTTCTATCATATCAGCTGCCAGCAAGGGTATTTCCCAGGAACCGTCCACACCAACACGCCCTTTCTCCCCCACAGCTGCCACTCTACAGACTTGAACACTCCAGCTGTGCGTATGTACCGGTACTTTCAGAACAAGAGCACCACCATATGAAGTCCTTGGAGACAACATTAGAGATGTCTCACAGAATTGAGAGCAGCCCGCGGGAGCAGAGTTTCTGTGCAGAGTGGCACCAACTTAGAAAGTTTTGTGTTACCTCAACAAGGTTTAGGGAGGTCTGTCACACCAGGGGTGACAGCTCTACAGAAAATCTAGCAAAAAGGCTTCTGAGACCCTGCAGTCAGACTGCTGACATGCGTCGGGGGCTTGCCTTAGAGCCAACAGCTGTAGAGGAGTACTGCAGGGTAAGGGAAGTCAACCACTACCCATGTGGGTTCTTGATACAGCCACGCAGCATGGATGGGGTCTTCACCAGATGGAATTGTGTACGATCCAGAGGAGCAACAAGTGTTTGGCCTTTTAGAAATAAAATGCCCAAATGTCACAAGCTATGTGGACTGCTCTTACATAATGATTAGGGATGGTAGGCAGACACTGAAACGTACACACCCATATTACTGGCAGATACAGGGACAGATGTTAATTTCAGGGTGTGACTGGTGTGACTTCTACAAAATAATAATAATAATAATAATAAATACATATTAGGAAATGAAGGGGATAAGGACAAAACAACACAAATAAGAAAAGCACTGCTTATATTTTTACAAAACACTAACATTAAAAGAAAATTACATTTACTGTTAGGGTAAGGGGCCATGAGCTGCACACTCATGCTCAGTAGGTCAGTACTATCAGTTGCTTGCAATCCGCCAATAAACACCACAAGAAGAAAAAGAAGAAGAAAAAAAACCACGAAGAAATAAAATAATAAATAAATGTCACCTGTGTATGTTCCCATACTTGACAGACGAAATTGGTCTCTGCATTTAACCCAACCACCACCAGGTGGTGCAGTGAGCGGCCATAGTCAGTGCCCGGGGAGCTGGGGAAAAAAGATGTGCACTCATAGACACCCCAAGGTGTGCCGTGGCCGGGGTTCAAACCTGGGTCCTTCGGATCCCAAGTCCGATTCCCTGCCACTACACCATCTTGGCCCCTTAAGAAGTGTTTGCTGCAGTCAAAAGCGTGGCTTAATTTTAATAAAATGACCAGTCAGCTCAGTGTAGTACTTGCAATAATTTTATATCGTTCAAAGAGGGTAAAGTAACAAAGCTCGTCTTTGACGAGCTCCACCGGATTATTTTCCTTTCAGTCTTCTGACACTGAGGGGCACGGTGAGGATGCCAATGCGGTGCAGCACAACTTATACTGTGAGCCACAAGATTCTGAATTAGATGCATGTCCTCCTGATCATCAAATAGTTGAGCCAAATTTAGATAAACTACTGGAGGAATTCCGAGATAATCTGTTCAAGTTTGTTTTTAAGTGCAGAGAGAAAAGATGGTGTAGTGGCAGGGCAGATCGCTCTCAGAGAGCCTCTCACACACACACGCGGGGGGGCGCGGAAGTGCGCGGAGGTGCAGGTGGCATGTGGTCGCTCCAGCAGCACGCCTGGGTTTGTTTTACTCCCTCCTGCGTCTCAATGTCACAAAGGCTGCAGTCCTCCATGCGTAAAAGGAGTGAGAGTCCTGCAGGGAGACTGTCGGTAGCGAGTGAACGGCTCCACCGAAGAACGCATTTATACGGCTGGAGCTGCAGGGGGTGGGGCTTGTTACCGTGTGACGAAACACGGTAACATTTAAACCACGCCTAAAAAATCCTGAAACAGAAATATCTTTATACACAGTTTGATCTATAACTCCAAAATTAATTGAGCTACAATTTTGAGACTTTTTACTCATTTACAAGATTACAATTGTGACATTTATAATGTTTATTGAAGAAAATGTTGAAATTCACTTTACACGGTCTTTAAGCATCCCGTGGTTGGCGCGCAGAGCTTTTTCTCGAAGCTGGTTCGAATCTCACTCGGTACGGTTACAACTTATTTTACGTTTGTCTTTTATTGGATAAAAAAAAGGAGTTTCACAAACTCCTTCTTTTTAATCTCAGTCCTCATTTTTTTATCCAATAAAAGACAAACGTAAAATAAGTTTTAACCGTACCGAGTGAGATTCGAACCAGCTTCGAGAAAAGTATCTCTGCGCCAACCGTGGGATGCTTAACCAATTAAGCTACTGGACAACTTGCTTTTCATAGGTCCACTCTGGGTTTTAACAGATTGCCCCTCAGAAAATCCTTGCTACGCACGTGTAAAATTTGTAATCAGTTCTTAACAAACAGTAAACTCAGAAACACTATATATACATGTATTCAGCTTAGTAATATATTTTAGCGGCGTCCTTTCTCTTTCCACACACACACGCCAAGCGCGCACACAAGAACTTCCCACCCACTTCAAGAGAACGCCCCACCCACTTCAAGGCCGGCAAACCTGAAGGCTAGACCGTCCCATTTCAGCAGTTTCGCTCAGCCCACCCGGTCTTGTGAGTGCGTGGCCTACTCGGCCCAGCTAGGCTGGGTCCTCATGAGGATGCAGCCCCTGAATTTAGACACAGCCAGTTACTCCCCTCACTCTAAGTCAGGAACATCTGTGCAACAACACACTCCCTCGTCACACTTGGCAGCTGTGTGAAGACTCCCTTCTGGACTCAGGCAGGTCAGAAGGCCAAGGCAGTGGATAAAATGTGAACACTTCTTGCAGAACAAACAAAGCGTCAGTCCTCCAAGGCATAGAAAACCTGAAGATGAATCAAGGCATATGAAGAAGAAAAGAAATACATTAAAAAAACATAGAAAAAACACTAAAGCCTTCTTAAAGAAGCACACTCCAAATATTATTCCAACATCATCAACACCTGCCCTGGAAACTCTAAACAGCTTTTCTCTACAGTAACTCATCTGCTTAATCCCATTAAACAAACTCATGAGGACTCTGTTCAAAAATGCAACCTGTTCCTCTCATCATTTAAAAACAAAGTTGACACTATCAGATCTCAGCTCCACAACCTCCCTGATCTTAGTGTGCCATCTACCCGTCTGCTTTCTGGGACCCTGAGCAGCTTTGATGAAGTCGTTCAGAGTGAGGTGGAGACCATCCTCAAGAAAATGAAGCCTTCATCCTGCGCCCTGGATCCCTTCCCCTCGTCTCTCATAAAATCCAATCACTCTGCAATAAGCCCATTAATCACACAAATAATAAACAAGTCTCTACAATCTGGTCATGTTCCATTGCCTCTAAAAACTGCCATCATTAGGCCTCTTCTGAAAAAATCTAATTTGGATCCCGACATTTTTTCTAATTACCGCCCAATTTCCCACCTCCCATTTCTGTCCAAAGTGCTGGAGAAAGCAGTTGCTGCTCAGCTGCAGGACCACCTACAACAACACTCTCTGTATGAGAAATTCCAGTCTGGATTCAGAGCAGCTCACAGTACTGAGACTGCACTGCTGAGAGTAACAAATGATGTCCTCATGGCTGCTGACACTGGTTCTCCCTCCATCCTTGTCCTCCTTGACCTCACTGCAGCCTTCGACACTGTGGACCATAATATCCTCCTCCACCGTCTTCATGTGGAGGTCGGTCTCTGTGACACTGTCCTGGACTGGTTCAAATCTTTCCTCTCCGATAGGCTGGAATGTGTTAGCCTTGGCAATGCCACTTCCCAGACAGTCGGTGTCTCCTGTGGTGTCCCTCAGGGGTCAGTTCTGGGGCCCCTGCTGTTTTCCCTCTACATGCTGCCTTTAGGTCAAATTATCAATCAGTTCAACATTTCTTTTCACTGCTATGCCGACGACACACAGCTTTACATCAGGACTGGAACATCATCATCATCCCTATCTCCGTCTTCACTCACTGTTCTCTCTGCCTGCCTGGAGGAAATAAAGGCATGGATGAATCAGAATTTTCTTCAATTAAACTGCTCGAAGACTGAGGCCATATTGATTGGCACCCCTCACCAGATACAAACATCAACTTTAACAACAATCTCCTTCTCTGGTCAAGACATCCCCCTCTCCACCTCTGTTACAAATCTTGGAATAAAAATGGACTCTCATCTTACATTTGAAAATCACATTAAGCATCTGTTTAAAACCTGCTTCTTCCATCTTCGAAACATCTCCAGACTTCGCCCATCTCTGACTTTTCCTGATGCTGAGAAACTCGTCCATGCCTTTGTCTCCTCCAGGCTCGACTACTGCAACTCCCTGTTTATTGGTATCCCTGGCAAAAACCTTCAGAAACTTCAATACATTCAAAACAGTGCAGCAAGGATTCTGTTGAGAGTTCGTAAATTTGAACATATTACACCCATTCTCCATAACCTCCATTGGCTTCCTGTCACCTACAGAATTCAGTACAAAACTGCTCTCATTACCCATCAATGCTTGCACGGCACTTCACCTGACTATCTAAAGGACATTCTTGCACCATATTCATCCACCCGGTCTCTACGATCACAGAACAGTAATTTCCTTCATATTCCTCGGACCAAATTGAGGACCATGGGAGACCGAGCATTCTGTGTGGCTGCCCCCCGCCTGTGGAACTCCCTCCCTGATGACCTGAGAGCTCCACAGTCACTGGTTGACTTTAAAAGCAGCATAAAGACCTTTCTTTTTAAGCAAGCCTATTCTGCCTCCACATGATTTTATCTTTGATCTTAGCTGATATCATTATTGATTTTACTTGATTTTATCACTTGTTTTATTTTATTTATTTTTTAAGCAAGCCTAATCTGCATCCACATGATTTTATCTTTGATCTTAGTCGATATTATTATTGATTTTATTTGATTTTATCACTTGTTTTATTTTGATCTTTGCTTTGTTACACTTTGTAGCACTTTGAGATTTTTATTAATGAAAAGTGCATTATAAATTGAATTCATTATTATTATTATTATTATTAAAGCCCCCCTCTACTCCAAAACTTTATTTCATAGGCCTTGTCCAACGCAAAGAATCTAAAAAACTGAAAGTATGCCGAGACACACATGAATGTGGTCTATAATATATACATGTGAAATACGTCATTCAACACGGCCTACACCCCACCTGGCTGAATTAGATGAGAACTGGAAATGTGATTTCAAACAAACCATCTACTGTATATGATTCTGTAAGAGAAATGTGGCATGTTACCAGTCAAATAGGGCCTTAGGTCAGCGATGCAGACTATAATGAACCACCATATGCGTGAAACGTAAGGCTTTGCATGGAGCCCACTGCAGCAGGTCAAGATACTAGTTCAAGATACTAATTGTCTACACGTTCATATTAACCCCACCTATAAAAGTCTGAACTGTGCCTTTAACACTGAGACTGTAAAGTACATATTTTAGCTGTAGAAATACAGTACCCTATTGTGAGGACAATAATATATTTGTCCAACAAACTTCCATATTACACTATCACATAAAAAATAGGGAAAGTAACCAACGAAAAATATAAGAAATTGAAATAAAATGAAAATGAAGTAAATGAACCATCTATAAGAACAGTTTAAAACATATACCCCAAAACCTGAGGGAATGAAAACCATGTGAAAAGCAGGATAAAGTGAAAGCACAAAAACCCGTGTGTAACTTATACTGTATGCTCAGAAATAAAGTGCAGAGTTGCCACACAACACTCTAGGACGTCTCCTGAGAGTCTAAATTAATCTAAAATGCCTACATCATTGAAGGTCTGGAATTTCCGGGCGGCGCAGATGAATACGTCCTTGTCCAACAATCTGTTCAACGAGAGATAAGCAGATAATGATTAGTTTTCACACAGGGAAACATGAAATTGTGGAGCAGCAGGTCATAAATCAACCCCCACATGCAAGTTTGAACAAAGACTAAAGGCCCCGGTATAGTTCTGCAGAGGTCAGCGTGCTAAAAACAAATGTTTTCTCCTACAGCCAGAACCTCACAACCCACGAAAACGTCATCAATTCTACGTTTATATCTCACTAAATGAGCCATCTGCCTGCCAGAGATACAATGTCGTAACTAGTTCCCAACAACTAACATTAAAGAGGAACTAAACCGAAATTTAACTTTTTTTAGCTGATAAACTCCCTAGAATGTGTTTAAAATGTTTCATAGCACTACTGTATGTCTGTGTTAATTAATTTTCATGTTAATGTTCGTATTTGTGTAAATCGGCAATATTTGGTCTAAAACTGTGTTTACGGTAGTCCTATTTGAACATAGGTATTGCACCTTAATTTTCATATTGGTCATGGACTGTTCACTCTGATGTGTCTTGTACACTCTGACGTCACAAACTTGGTTCAAGCAGAGCCAATCCCCTGCGGAGATGAGATGGTCTTCACTGCAGTGCATACCTTATATGGAAGTGGTACATTGCACTCCTGAAAAGCTCTGCAACAAAGCATATTATAGTTTTCAGAATGGCACTAGTTATTTGTATATTTTAACTTATTTATTTTTAAAAGATTTTTCACTTCATCAAAATTGTCTGGTTGTATTTGTTTTAATAGTGTGCGATAGAGGATCAATGCATGAATGCCAGGTTGGGTCAGTGGTGTACAATCTGGGTTTGGATCCGGGAGACCTGGGATCGATTCCCGGTCACGGAGAACTTTGTAGTATTATTTTCATTTTTTTTAAGCCTTTTGTGTTGGATAGGCCGGGTGGAATAGATACATACATCTACAGTACATGTTTATTCTTTGTTGTTGCTTGGTTTATGTTGTTGGCTAGAGTTTTAGTTTGTTTTAGGTTGTTTGCTGGAGGAGGCATGAAGGCAGCAAAACCCCACGGTCCTGGCCACACCTACTCGCTCTAGACCCCCAGAGGTGGGTAGAGTATTCAAAATTTTTACTCAAGTAAAAGTATTGTTACTTGAACCAAATCTTACTCAAGTAAAAGTAGTGAGTAGGCATCCAAAAATTTACTTGAGTAAAAGTAATAAAGTACTTTGATTATAACCTACTCAAGTACAGTAGTGAGTAACTGTGCGGAGTACCATCTCGTGTCATTAAATTATAACATGCAAATGTATTTACAAGGAAACATAACTTTTAATGAGATGAACATACATTGTTATAAATAAAAACACAAAGGCAATACTAGCCAAAAGGATTCAAGCCCTGTTTACACGGACACTGTGTGGGGGAAACGCAACTTTTGGGTATGTTAATTAGGTTGAAAGTTTTGCGTTGACATGGGCGAATTCTGTGGATACGACTCTCTCCCCTCCCACCCCCCGTCCTCATGACTTTACTGTAGTTACCATGCTGGGCCATTAGATGGCGCTGTGATTTTTGGAACCTTCACTACTGCGCATGCGCACCAGTTGCTGACTGGACCGGAACCGCGTCAACATGTCTGACTTTAGTCCGTGAGAATCAGCTGATTTCCAGCAGCGCTACAAGGTAAACAATGTTCTTAATAATGTTTCCTTGTGTTTAGTTCGATCACAGAACAACCAACTGAGGTTTTATTTTTATTTTTTTCCTGCGAGGTCGAAGCTGTTCCACGAAGCGGACCGGCGGTTCGGATGTGGGTCCAGTTTCCACCAGGATGAAAACAACAGAGTCCAGTTCATTAAAGTTCGGTTAACGTGTTTTTAAAAGTGTTCAATTTAATTCTCAGTGTTTGTGACATGAGTTTGTGGTGTTGAATAAATAAATAAATTAAAAATCAACCTGGTGTCTTCATTTTCAGCAGCATGTTAGGCATGACGTAACGAGTCCAGATAGCTTCATTTAGCTCAGATAAATTTAAATATCTCCCACGCTAACATAAATACTGTTTATTATTGTTAAACTGTTAATATATAGCACATTTAGTATGTTATAGTGCAGCGTGACACGTGAAATGTCCGACTGCCTCGTTAACAGACAACTGGATCCAGGCAGCTGGCTCTCTTCCAACACAGATGCAGGTAAGGTGTAGAATAATTAAATATGAGAATCAAAATATATTCCATCAGCTATAGTTCAGAAAGTGGTGCGTGTGTCCACTGTCCAGTCCACCGCCATTGTTAAAATGCCGGCTGTCTGCGCGTGCGTGCTGCGTGCATGTGTTCAAACAAAAGCTCCGCGGGAGATGTTTACATTATCAGCGGGGGGTCAGCGAAAAAGTTCCACCTTGAGAGCAGGGTCAGAAAAGTATCGGAGTCAAAGAGGGGGGCCAGCAGCGTCGTGTAGGCGATAAGCAAAGTCGCAAAGAGAAAGTAGCGGTTACACTCAAAATACGCGCCGTGTAAACTGGCCCTTAGAAATAAACCACTTATCTTTTACATTGTTATAAATAAAAAATAAATAAAAAACACAAAGGCAACTGTAGCCAAAATAATTCAGCTAAATACTGTATTAATAAACTTGACTTTCTGCAAAACTTTGTTTCTACCAGTTGGAACTCATTTTCTTACATTTTGACATCCTATAAACAGAACTAACAGTTTAAGTTTAAACTGAAACACAGTCCTACACATCAAGCAAAGGACTACCGGTATGTATTCCTGAACTTAATCAGTAGAACAACTGACAACATGAACTCAGTGAAACATTATTCAATAATGTGACTGTTAAGCTTTAAGAGTAGCTGGCTCTCAAGGTTTTTGCAGTGAAGCTGTGATCTCTTAGCAGTTAAAAGGAGTCCTGTGTGAATAAAGAGTCTCTCACAAGCTGCAGATGCTGGAAGACTTGTGTTGACTTTGAGTGACAACCGCTTGATTTGAGGAAAATAGTGTAACATATCCATACCTCCAGTATATGGACATGAAAGATACCTCTCCAGCTCTCCTGATTTTCTGGTCTTAATGGATCCAAAGAAGTCTTCTTCATCAGAGCGGCTGCTGTTTGTGCTGTTGTCATCATCAGTGTCCAAGTCATCCTTTATGTAGTTGAGACCTTTAAAAACATTTTTGCAAAGTATTACTTCTGTACACTTATGCATTATTTATAGTACGTGTATGTAATGTTTTATGTACACACACACACTGATGTTTTTATATTTACCAGATTTTAAGATGATCTCATCTGTAGTCCAGTTTGTTTTGAATTTAGGTAGGAGTATAGCTGCAGCAATTAGCTCAGGTTCTTTCATTATCTCAGCAAAACATTTCTGAATCCCGTCCAGCAGTGCATCGATGAGAGGTGCACACACTTTGCAAGATGAGACAAGCTTCTTCCTTGTCTTGCAACTGGTGTGGTGTTGGCAGGAGGAAGCCCATGTGCACAGATGATTCTCACACTCTTCATCGGTGGCTCATCAGAAGAGGAGGATTTTCGCTTCTTGTTGGAATCTACCAACTCGGTGTATTTCATCAAGCTGTTTGGGTGGATCCTCTGTTCACAAACAAATAATTAAATAAATAAAACAGAATAATAATATATAATCCACACATCAAACATTTCAGATAAACCTATTACATTTTCAAAGACATGCCAAATCATTGAGTTAATAATAATAATGATTTAAAAAAGCTAAGTCTGGTCCTATGGACATTCAAAAAACAAAACAAAACAAAGCTTTGTTTGTTATATATACTGTATATGTTTGAGACTTAATAATACTTTACTAAATAAAGCAACTTACCGGTAAATACAATTAACCCCTAGTTTGTACTATAAATTAATGTATCAAATATGAAACCAAAGCAGTTTGCCAGGGCAAAATGTTTTTAGTTTATTTTAGAGAGAGGAAAATATACTTTCAAACCCAAAACCGCAATCATAACTGAATAACAACAAATTCAAATATACTTTTTTTCTGAAAAGTTACAAGAAGACGCCTTTTTAAATCAGGAGCATCATGAGTATCATAGTAGCAGTCTTGAAGAAGTGGAACTAGGGCCAGTTTACACGGCGCGTATTTTGAGTGTAACCGCTACTTTCTCTTTGCGACTTTGCTTATCGCCTACACGACACCGCTGGCCCCCCTCTATGACACCGATAGTTTTCTGAGCCTGCTCCCAAAGTGGAACTTTTTCGCTGCACCCCCGCTGATAATGTAAACATCTCCTGCTGATCTTTTGTGTCAACCACATGCGCGCAGCCCGCATGCGCGGGGCAGGCTGACATTTCACGTGTCACGTTGCAAAATATAACAGTTTAACAATAATAAACAGTATTTATGTTGGCGTGGGAGATGTTTAAATTTATCTGAACTGTACAGTATCTATCTGGACTCGTTACATTTTTTAAACAGTGCGTAACGTGCTGTGAAAATGAAGACACCAGGTTTATTTTTTATTTATTTATTCAGCAGCACAAATTTTACAACACAAACACTGAGAATTAAACTGAACACACTATTAAAAACACGTGAACCGAACTGTAACTACGTTAATGAACTGGACTCTTGCTGTGTGTTCATCTGGACCCATCAGAACCGCCGAACCGTCTGCCTGTTTGTTGGAACGAGTCGACAGCTTCTGCACCTGGCAGAAATAAATAAATAAATAAATAAAAACTCCGTTGTTGTGTGATCAAAGTAAACACAAGCAAACATTATATTAAGAACGTTGATTTACCTGCTGTAAGTCAGCTGTTTATCACGGAGTAAAGTCAGACTTCATCCTCATCGACTCGGTTCTGGTCCACAGTCAGCAACTGGTGCAGCTTGTTAGATGAAAAGAGTCCCGCTTGGTGTCAAATCTGTCGACTCTTATCCAAAATCCAGCTTTAACTTGTTGTTGTTAGCTCAGCTTTTAGCACAAAAGAAACTAGCAGACTGCCAGCAGAGTGACGCAGCACACATGCGCAGTGGGTGAAGGTTCAGCAGGACGCATGCGCAGTGGGTGTAAGCGGGGGGGCATGAGGGAGGGGGGAGATTCGAGCAGATCCATGTCAGATCCGTGTCAACGCAAAACTTTTAAACTAATTAAGGGCCAGTTTACACGGCGCGTATTTTGAGTGTAACCGCTACTTTCTCTTTGCGACTTTGCTTATCGCCTACACGACACCGCTGGCCCCCCTCTATGACACCGATAGTTTTCTGAGCCTGCTCCCAAAGTGGAACTTTTTCGCTGCACCCCCGCTGATAATATAAACATCTCCTGCTGATCTTTTGTGTCAACCACATGCGCGCAGCCCGCACGCGCGGGGCAGGCTGACATTTCACGTGTCACGCTGCTCAATATAACAGTTTAACAATAATAAACAGTATTTATGTTAGCGTGGGAGATGTTTAAATTTATCTGAACTGTACAGTATCTATCTGGACTCGTTACATTTTTTAAACAGTGCGTAACGTGCTGTGAAAATGAAGACACCAGGTTTATTTATTTATTTATTTATTTATTCAGCAGCACAAATTTTACAACGCAAACACTGAGAATTAAACTGAACACTATTAAAAACACGTGAACCGAACTGTAACTACGTTAATGAACTGGACTCTTGCTGTGTGTTCATCTGGACCCATCAGAACCGCCGAACCGTCTGCCTGTTTGGAACGACAGCTTCTCCACCTGGCAGAAATAAATAAATAAATAAATAAAAACTCTGTTGTTGTGTGATCAAAGTAAACACAAGCAAACATTATATTAAGAACGTTGATTTACCTGCTGTAAGTCAGCTGTTTATCACGGAGTAAAGTCAGACTTCATCCTCATCGACTCGGTTCTGGTCCACAGTCAGCAACTGGTGCAGCTTGTTAGATGAAGAGGTCCCGGCCGCTTGGTGTCAAATAGTGTCGACTCTTATCCAAAATCCAGCTTTAACTTGTTGTTGTTAGCTCAGCTTTTAGCACAAAAGAAACTAGCAGACTGCCAGCAGAGTGACGCAGCACACATGCGCAGTGGGTGAAGGTTCAGCAGGACGCATGCGCAGTGGGTGAAGGTTCAGCAGGACGCATGCGCAGTGGGTGAAGGTTCAGCAGGACGCATGCGCAGTGGGTGTAAGCGGGGGGGCATGAGGGAGGGGGGAGATTCGAGCAGATCCATGTCAGATCCGTGTCAACGCAAAACTTTTAAACTAATTAACATGCCCAAAAGTTACGTTTCCCCCACACAGTATCCGTGTAAACAGGGCCTAATTAACATGCCCAAAAGTTACGTTTCCCCCACACAGTGTCCGTGTAAACAGGGCCTAAGGACACTTGGGAATAAACTGGTTATACAAGGTTTTTCTTCTACATCTGAGTATCAACATTGTTCACACTATCACTCATCACCCCTGTTTAGCATTTACATGGGACAGGGGGCCACACCTAATGGGATGCAATTACTCAAACTGTTGTTTGACAGTCTCTGGTAGAAGTACCTCAAACTGTCATTTGACAGTCTCTGGTAGTTGTAGGACTCATTTCAAAATTCTGGGGGTGCTAGTGTTAAAACCCGAGCCATTTTGGAATGTAAGATTTTGCTTTGGCTATTTGATGTAACTGATAAACACTGGTTTTGAATTGAATTGAGAAAGCTCCTCAGATGAAGAGCGAAACGTCTTCTGTTACAAATTAAGTCCAGTTGTTTCTGTATTGAACATTTTTTTTAGATAAATAGTATAATACTGTGACGTTTTATGTATTTTGGTTTGTTTCCTACTAGGCCTGTATGAATCAATTGTAGTAATAATAATAATAATAGTTGATAATATTATGGAAATGATAACAATAGAAATAATAAACAAAAACGATAATACAGTAATAAGTTGTGTATATAGATCGCCAGGATCAAATATAGAAATATTCACTGATAAAATCTTGGAGCTATTGGAGAAAAGTTTTAATAAAAAAGTTTTTTTTGTGTGGAGACTTTAACATTGATATGGGAAATAAAACAGATTCAAATAACACCAGTATATTTATAAACTCAATGTACAGTTTAAATATGTATCCATTGATATCAAAGCCAACAAGAATTACAACTCATAGTGCCACAATAATTGATAATATTTTCACAAATATAACAAATGGGGATGTGATAGGTGGTATTTTAACGACCGACTTAAGTGATCATTTACCAGTTTTCACAATCTATAAAAATGATCAAAGCATCACAAAAGCAGTTACAAAGAAGAAAAAGATCATAAACACATCAAAAAAAGTTTTGGAAAAATTGAAAGAGGATCTAGATAAACAAGACTGGAATGATGTGTATGTTGAAGATGTGAACAGATCATATGATGAGTTTATGAATATCTTGGAAGCTCTGTATGAAAAGAATTGTGTGCAAACAAATCATACAAAGAGAAATATCGTTGACCAACCATGGATGACAAAAGGGTTGAGAAATGCTTGTAAAAAAAAAAGAATTATTTGTATTCATGTTTCTTGAAATTACGAACTCATAACCAGAGGCGGTCCTAGCCTATTTGGCGCCCTGGGCGAGCAACCCCAACCCCCCCCCCCGCCGCTAGGTTGCCAGTGGGTCCTCTCTCAGAAAATTTTGAATAAAATAGATGCCATTTCCTGCATTTTGGTGATTCTGGTGTATTTTAATGGGTTGTTCAACATCTAGTTTTACCTACATATATAAACTATTCAATAAGTATTTTAGAGTTAATGGCAGAACAAGAAGTAGCCTGAGACAAACATGTAGCATTAACACTGTATGAACATTATTCAAGAATTGTTTCTATACGAACATTATCAAATATTTTATATGAACAGTAAGATACTGTACTAGCAATAACAGCATTGTAAGAGGGGGACAATTGAACACGGAGGCCTCCACCTCTGTTTAATGATGGACAGTTTCTTTTCACAAAGATGTCCTCCTTTACTCCTCTCTCAAACCATCTTTCCTCTCTATCAAGGAGGAAAGATGACTGAGTTTGTCACAGTTCCTCAGACTGAAGAAGTGTTTTTGATACAAAGAAAAATCTGTCCAGAGGACTACATTTATTGAGCCTGCATCAGGACAATAATCTGTAAAGCTTTAGCACATTTCATATGGAAAACACATTTTGACTTAACCAATTAATATGTTTACAATGGCAAAATATGCAGGCGTATTTCACATTACTTTCATACTATTCCCTTTCATTGATTTATGTATATATTATCTTACTTTTAATGATAAAAATATAACGAGTCACTACTGTTATTTAGAAAGTGTTTATATTGGAACTAATGCTTGTTCACACACAGTTACAACAGCTCACCTGTCCCTTCATACTGACAGGAACAATCCCCTCATCACTCCTGGCTCTAAATCACATTTTAAAAATTGTCATAGCTCAACACAAATCTCCCCCTTTTTACAAATACAGTACAATTCAGAAATATACAGATCAATTCAGGCCAGTTTCATTAAAGGGTTGAATCATCTGACATCTCAGGACACTTTTCATATAGAGCAGGTCTTCACCAGACTCATATAATAGTACTGTATTTAAATTATATAACAGTATGTTATGTCACAATGCCACACACCACACAATTCATTGACTTCATAATTAACTTGAACGGTGGTTTGCAGGCAAAGTTCAACATCATGTCTCACCTGTACATTTAGCTGCATCTGTTTCCAGAGCCTTTCTCTTTTTTTTTCCAACATTATTTTTATTGAGTTTTCAAAAAGAAAAGGAAATAAAAAACATACTTCCAGTGATATACAAAGATAAGCATGCTCTTATATCAAAGGAAATGTCAAAAATAGATAAATTATTGTTCAGCATTGAGTTTAACTTCCTTCACAAGTCAGGCATTTGTAAGATACATTGGAGCAACACTTAGTGAAAAAAAACAAGAAAAAAAAACAACAAGTTGTATAGCAAACCAGAAGAATACAAACTATGTACACATGCATATACCCCACCCCAAACCCCAAAACAAAAGAAACCCCCAACAACACTTAGAACAAAAAAGGTTTCTCTATTTTACAAGAGTCAGCCCAATAAATTTAATTATTGTGCGTGATTTCAAAAATATAATTATAAATTCAAATGTGCAGTTCACAAAAATAAGGTACCGGTAATCTAGCATACAAAGATAATAAGTTGTTTTTATTATTTTAGGATTGTTTAAAAAATAGGATATGTCGTTGCAGAGGTTCACCATTGACTACGCCTCTCCTTCCCCAACCTTAGAATCCACACTCCCTATATATTTCATAAAGGGACCCCAGATGTTTTGAAACAGTGATTGTTTCCCCTTTATAATGTAAGTATTTTTTTTCATTGGTAAAGTTGTGGACAGCTCATTAATCCAATCACTGAACCGTGGCTTACTGGTACTCTTCCATGTCAGTGCTATGACTCTCTTTGCAAGCAGTAAGCACAGATCCATAGCGTTAATTATTTTCCTGGACATATGATGTCTATTAGGGTAAAAGCCTAAAATGAACAGTTTAGGGTCAAGTTCTACCTTTATACCCAGTATACTCTCTATAGCTTGTTTAATCTCCCTCCAGAATTGTTGAACTTTATTGCATTTCCAAATGCAATGGAAAAAAGTTCCCTTTTCCTCACCACATCTGGTACATAAGTCTGGAATGGCACCATTGTATTTATTAAGCTGTTCTGGCGTCACGTACGTCCTCATCAACCATTTATATTGCAAAACTCTCAAGCGTGTGTTAGTAGTTTGTGTTTGTGTTTTAGCACACATCTCTTCCCAGACATCAGTTGGCAAATTCTCCTGTAGGTCTTCCCTCCATGCATTAAGTTTCCTTAAAGATGTTTCGGAAGACCCGTCTATTAACATGCTATATAATTGGGAAATTATTCCTTTTCTGGAGTGGTTTTTTGTCATTTCAGTTTCCAAGGTGGACAATGGGGGAACAAACTCGCACTGATTTTGAGATAGTCTAATAAAATTTCTCACCTGTAGGTATTTAAAATAATGTTTATTTGGAATATCATATCTGGCAGTTAACTCTTCAAAGGACATCAGGACCCCATCATTTGACTCCCCAAGGTTTCCTATTGTCTTTAAGCCCTTTTCAGCCCATTTCCTAAAACCCGAGTCTGCCCTGCCTGGAGGGAACAGTTGATTGCCCCATATTGGACTAAAACGTGACAAGGGGGATGAACCACCTAAATATTTATTAACCTGGTACCAAACTGAAATCATATTTCTAACTATAGGGTTTCTTGTCTTTTTTTCAAATGTTTAACTTTTGCTGAATATATGTATTGAGGTAGAGGGAGAGGAACAGAAGACCCCTCAATATCCATCCAAGGTAGAGAGAAATCATCTGTAAAATAGTACATCACAGTTCTCAGCTGAGCTGCCCAATAGTACCAAAGGGGATTGGGGCACTTGAGTCCTCCTCTATCAAACGGTAAGTACAGGAGTGATAAACGTAGTCTCGGTCGTCTATTATTCCATAAAAACCGTGTGAAAATATTCTTTAGAGATAAAAATAAGTTGGAAGGAGGCGGCAATGGGATATTCTGAAACAAATACAGAAGTTTGGGCATTACGTTTGATTTAAGGACATTAATTCTTGCTATAATTGACAGGGGCAAGTGGTTCCATCTATCTATAGATGCAGTTATTGATTCTACCATTGGTTTATAATTAACCTCGACAATGTGACTTATATAAGGTACTATTCTAATCCCCAGATATGTAAAACAGTCTACCTTTTTAAATTGGAAAGGATTCCCGGCATTATTTCTTTCTTCTGAATTAAGTAGCATTAATGAAGATTTGTCTGTATTTACTTTATATCCTGATATACTACCAAACGTATTTATTAAATCTGACAAGGCTGGAATGGAATTTTCAAGTTTTTCCAAAAAGAGAAATGAAGATTTGTCTGTATTTACTTTATGTCCTGATATACTACCAAACGTATTTATTAAATCTGACAAGGCTGGAATGGAATTTTCAAGTTTTTCCAAAAAGAGAATGATGTCATCAGCAAACAAGGCAATTCTGTGTTCCATTTGGCCTATTGTTATGCCAGTTATATTTTTATGAGATCGCACCGCAATGGCAAATGGTTCAATTGCTAAAATAAACAATAAAGGGGAAAGGGGGCACCCCTGCCTGCATCCTCGCTTGATTTTAAATGGTTTTGATACGTTTCCATTTGTTACTATTTCAGCATAAGGTTCATTGTATAGAAGTTTAACCCATCGACAGAAATTGTCTCCACAACCAAATCTTTTTAATATCTCAAATAAATAGGGCCATTCAACTCTATCAAATGCCTTTTCGGCATCCAGGGATAGTAAGGCGCCGGTCCGCTTCGTGGAACAGCTTCGACCTCGCAGGAAAAAAATAAAACTCAGTTGGTTGTTCTGTGATCGAACTAAACACAAGGAAACATTATTAAGAACATTGTTTACCTTGTAGCGCTGCTGGAAATCAGCTGATTCTCACGGACTAAAGTCAGACATGTTGACGCGGTTCCGGTCCAGTCAGCAACTGGTGCGCATGCGCAGTAGTGAAGGTTCCAAAAATCACAGCGCCATCTAATGGCCCAGCATGGTAACTACAGTAAAGTCATGAGGACGGGGGGTGGGGGGGGAGAGAGTCGTATCCACAGAATTCGCCCATGTCAACGCAAAACTTTCAACCTAATTAACATACCCAAAAGTTGCGTTTCCCCCACACAGTGTCCGTGTAAACAGGGCTTGAATCCTTTTGGCTAGTATTGCCTTTGTGTTTTTATTTATAACAATGTATGTTCATCTCATTAAAAGTTATGTTTCCTTGTAAATACATTTGCATGTTATAATTTAATGACACGAGATGGTACTCCACAGTTACTCACTACTGTACTTGAGTAGGTTATAATCAAAGTACTTTATTACTTTTACTCAAGTAAATTTTTGGATGCCTACTCACTACTTTTACTTGAGTAAGATTTGGTTCAAGTAACAATACTTTTACTTGAGTAAAAATTTTGAATACTCTACCCACCTCTGGGGGTCTAGAGCGAGTAGGTGTGGCCAGGACCGTGGGGTTTTGCTGCCTTCATGCCTCCTCCAGCAAACAACCTAAAACAAACTAAAACTCTAGCCAACAACATAAACCAAGCAACAACAAAGAATAAACATGTACTGTAGATGTATGTATCTATTCCACCCGGCCTATCCAACACAAAAGGCTTAAAAAAAATGAAAATAATACTACAAAGTTCTCCGTGACCGGGAATCGATCCCAGGTCTCCCGGATCCAAACCCAGATTGTACACCACTGACCCAACCTGGCATTCATGCATTGATCCTCTATCGCACACTATTAAAACAAATACAACCAGACAATTTTGATGAAGTGAAAAATCTTTTAAAAATAAATAAGTTAAAATATACAAATAACTAGTGCCATTCTGAAAACTATAATATGCTTTGT
>JBBPBX010002285.1:42404-85550 GCA_038048925.1 Garcialebias charrua | reverse complement strand
AGTCCCTGATTTACGAGCACTCTTACATACGAGGTTCCGGACTTACGAGCTGGCGAACGAGCAGTAAATTTGTAAAGAACATACAAAAAATACAACACTTTTATGTGTTTTTAGATGAAAGTGTGTTAGCTAACCGTTTGGAAACAAGTTTCTGAGCATGTTCATGAACATGTTCATGAACTGTTCATGATCCTTCAGGAGGAACAAACACACCCACGCCCCACTGAAAATGGGTGGGTCTGCAGTGGAAGTGGTCTCCAGCTACAAATACTTGGGTGTACACTTGAATGATAACCTCAGCTGGAGCAACAACACCACCAGCCTGATCAAGAAAGGTCATCAGAGACTCTACTTCCTCAGACGGCTGAGACGTGCTGGCCTGAGCAGCCCAGTTCTCACCTCGTTCTACAGGTGTGCAGTGGAGAGCGTCCTGTGCTCCAGCATCAATGTGTGGCATGGAGGCTGCACAGTTGAAGAGAGGAAAGCTCTACAGAGAGTGGTGAAGGCTGCACAGAAGTCTGTTGGAGTCAGACTCCCCACCATCGCGGACGTTTACACCTCCAGGTGCAGGAAAAGAGCCACCTGCATCATGAAGGATCTCACTCACCCAGCACACTCGCTCTTTGCCCCACTCCCCTCAGGACGGAGGTTGAGGAGCATCAAATGTAGAACCACTAGACTGAGGAACAGCTTCTACCCTGAGGCTGTCAGACTCATGAATAAATAAATAACAAGAATAAACACTGCAAAATATCACATCATGTTGATGCTGATCTGTTTCTTGTTGCTGCGTTTCACCTGTGACCATCTGCTCATAATGACTCATGTTCGTGCTGCTGTTTATAACGATGTTTTTCTACTACATTAGGGCTTAGAGTATTACTAGCTGATGCTTCTCTTAGTTAATCCTAGAATGTTATTACTGTTTTTCTCTTGCATTTGTTGTTTCTCTTGTAGTTGTTGTTGGATGTAACTGGGACCCCGTGTACATAATTTCGTTTTCATCACATGTACTACATGCGGTGCAAATGACAATAAAGACTCTCTGACTCTGACTCCTTGTATTCCTGCTTCGCGGTTTTTCACTTATCGTGCTTCAGGGTACGGATCCCACACAATAAACGAGGGACAACTGTACTAGGTTTCAAAATTGAAACACTTCCAAAAAGTTGACATCTTTCCAAGTTGGATCTTTACTAAAAATACTCACCTTCATTCTGTGTGGCAGAGTAATGAGACTTTGAGCAAAGCCTGTTATTGTCACTCCGAGGTAAAAAGCCAGTCTCATAAAACTGTGTTGTCTTTTTATTGCAGCAAGACGGTGCAGTCAGTCAAAGATGCAGGAGTATTTTATGAACACGAGCAGAAAAGTAAGATGAGACGAGTAGGTGAACGGAAAACACAATTTTCCGTTGTGTGTATAAGGAAGCTGTTACACATTAAAAAAACTGACCAACAAGAGATAAAACATAAAAAACTGAGTTTGATTCAGCTAGAATTCATCTCTTTTCATCCTAAAAAAATATTTTAGCACCTTTTTGCACTTGAATCGTGGGCTCAGTCGTGTTTCACAGCTAACAGAAAATACCTAAACCTTTTCACATTCTCCACGTTTCAAACCTCAACTCAATATTTTTACCTTAAAAAAAAAAAATCACTACAACGACAAAAAACTGCTTGTTTGCAGACTGATCAGTCGTTCCCATCAAACAATTTTTTTAATGAAAATTATTTAAAAAATTAATTGATTGGATTGGTCTTATCTGATGTAAAAATTTACGTTTTAAGATGTGAAAAACTGGAAAAAGTTTGGAAATTTTTAATCAGTGCTGAATATTTAGAACAGGCTAAGTGATTTAAAAATTGACTGAATTAAATATGACACAGAGGGCTGAGAAAGTTTTCATGTCAGTGTTAACACTTCTTGACATCAATTTAGGTTAGCTTTATATCCGGAGCTAATTTATTTAAAGTTCATTGCATAATATTCAGATACCAGGAAAAAAATTACCAGTAGCAACAAAGTGCATATTATAAAGTACTTTGAGAAATTATACTTTTGGTCAAACCTTACATATAGTATGTATGTTTTATGAAATACAACAACTAAGGTTTTATAAAAATTGATAAATACTCAAGTCAAGACATATTTGGATTCTATTAACATCTCATCTTCCCATCAATTTGGTTTAAAGAAACAACACAACACAATGACTTCTTCGTTGAAGGTTTTTAATGATGCTGTTGAAGCACTGGATGCTAAGAATTATTGTGCTGCACTTTATTTAGATCTGTCTAAAGCTTATGACACTGTGGACCATGACATTATGTCATTGTGACATTGGTTTCTCAGATCACACTGTCTGTTGGTTTTCTAATTATCTCTCAGATCGAAGGCAATGTGTTCCAACACAATGGTACTTCTTTCAGCTACTTGACTGTTAACAATAGTGTACCACAAGGCTCCGTCTTAGGACCCCTCTTCACAATCTACACAAGTAATGTAGAACAGATTATTCCAGACGCATCCTTACATTTCTATGCCGATGATACAGTTGTTTACGGTTGAGCTAAATCAGTTGCTAAGGTCTTCCAGCTTTTACAGTCTGCATTTGATGACATTCAGTGATTTATTCGGTCTCAATCTGGTTCTAAATGCTTATAAAACCAAAGGGATGTGATTTTCAAATGGGAAGTTGGTACCTGCAGTCCTCCCTTCTATCCTATCTTCAAATGGTGTTCCTAATGAGTTAGTTGATTCTTACAAATACTTGGGAATCTTGGTTGATGCACATCTCTCTTTTATTCCTCTTGTTGAAAACTTGATAAAGAAATTGAAATTAAAATGGGGTTTCTTTTTCAGAAATAGATCCCGTCTAACTCTGAATGCTAGGAAGCGCCATGTAACTGCTACTTTACTTCCGTCCATTGACTACGGTGACATTATTTAGATGAATGGTCCAGCAAGCACCCTGCAGATGTTGGATACCGTCTATCACGGTGCGCTAAGATTCATAACTGACTGTAACTACTGTACCTCTCACTGAACCCTGTATTTACTGGTCAACTGGTCATCATTAAATTCCTGCAGACTATCACACTGGTACATTTACATCTTTAAATTACTCCTTGGTCTGATGCCTTCACACATCTCCTCCTACAAGTCACATCATCAGTGCAGATACAGCATGCACTCTCAAGACATCATTACCTGCAGTGTCCCCCAGTGCAGACCGAATTGGCAAAAGGGTCTTCTCTTACCCTGCTCCTGTTTCCTGGAACACCTTGCAAAAAGATCTGAAGCTGTCAACTTTTACTTCTCTAAGGGATTTTAAACAATTGTTAAGTTCAATACAAAAATCAATGCATATATGTTCCTGTTTTACAAGCCCAAAACCAGAAAAGTTGGCACGTTGTGGAAATCGCAAATAAAAACAGAATACAATGACTTGCAAATCTTTTTCAACCTATATTCAATTGAACACACTGCAAAGACCACATACTTAACGTTCGAACTGGTAAACTTTGTTATTTTTTGCAATTATTAGCTCATTTGGAATTTGATGCCTGCAACATGTTTCAAAAAAGCTGGCACAAGTGACAAAGAAGACAGAGAAATTTGAGGAATGCTCATCAAACACTTATTTGGAATATCCCACAGGTGAACATGCAAATTGGGAACAGGTGGGTGCCATGATTGGGTATAAAAGCAGCTTCCTTGACATGCTCAGTCATCCACATAGAAGGATGGGGCGAGGGTCACCACTCTGTGAACAAATGCGTGGGCAAATTGTCGAACAGTTCAAGAACAACTTTTCTCAACGAGCTATTGCAAGGAATTTAGGAATTTCACCATCTACGGTCCGTAATATCATCAAAAGGTTCAGAGAATCTGGAGAAATCACTACACGTAAGGGGCAAGGCCGAAAACCAACATTGAATGCCCGTGACCTTCGATCCCTCAGGCGGTACTGCATCAAAAACCGACATCAGTGTGTAAAAGATATCACCACATGGGCTCAGGAATACTTCAGAAAACCACTGTCAGTAACTACAGTTCGTCGCTACATCTGTAAGTGCAAGTTAAAGCTCTACTATGCAAAGCAAAAGCCATTCATCAACAAGATCCAGAAACGCCGCCGGCTTTGCTGGGCCCGAGCTCATCTGAGATGGACTGATGCAAAGTGGAAAAGTGTTCTGTGGTCTGATGAGTCCACATTTCAAATTGTCTTTGGAAACTGTGGACGTCGTGTCTTACGGACCAAAGAGGAAAAGAACCATCAGGACTGTTATAGGCGCAAAGTTCAAAAGCCAGCATCTGTGATGGTATGGGGGTGCATTAGTGCCCAAGGCATGGGTAACTTACACATCTGTGAAGGCACCATTAATGCTGAAAGGTACATACAGGTTTTGGAGCAACATATGCTGCCATCCAAGCGACGTCTTTTTCATGGACGCCCCAGCTTATTTCAGCAAGACAATGCCAAGCCACATTCTGCACGTGTTACAACAGCGTGGCTTCGTAGCAAAAGAGTGCGGGTCCTCCCCTGGCCTGCCTGCAGTCCAGACCTGTCCCCCATTGAAAATGTGTGGCGCATTATGAAACGTAAAATACGACAACGGAGACCCCGGACTGTTGAACAACTTAAGCTGTACATCAAGCAAGAATGGGGAAGAATTCCACCTGAAAAGCTTCAAAAATTGGTCTCCTCAGTTCCCAAACGTTTACTGAGTGTTGTTAAAAGGAAAGGCGATGTAACACAGTGGTAAATATGTCCCTGTGCCAACTTTTTTGCAATGTGTTGCTGCCATTGAATTCTAAGTTAATGGTTATTTGCAAAACAAAATAAAGTTTCTCCGTTCGAACATTAAATATATTGTCTTTGCATTCTATTCAGTTGAATATGGGTTGAAAAAGATTTGCAAGTCATTGTATTCTGTTTTTATTTGCGATTTGCACAACGTGCCAACTTTTCTGGTTTTGGGCTTGTAGTATTTTACCCCGTTTCATTATGTAGCTTGTTTTTATTTTGGTTTATATCACTACTTTTATTTACTTTTCATTTTATAGTTTAATGGCTGTGTTGTGTACCTCATCTGTTTTTTAAAACAGGTCTCTCTTGAAAATGACTCCTCGTGACTCATTGAGACTAACCTGTATAAATAAAGGTTGAATGAATAATATGTTGAGTTGGGCTTTATATTTTAGTTCACTCTGATAATATGTACTGACTTCACAATGTTTAGGGTTTTGAAGGATCTTTAGTGTGGAGAAAAAAAAAGATGCCCATTGCACTGGTAAATACAATGGTATGAAGTTATTCACACATGCAGACGTATACACACACACTTCGCAGTGGCTGCTGTCTGCAGAGCTTCAGCTCATTACCACGATACCCGAGGCTGAAAGCAGAACTTGGGCTTTCCCTGTTAGAAAACAAGAGTGAGCTACACATCTCTAAAAGCAGGCTTGCACAAGTCCACTTTACTATGATCAGGGCTTTGCTGAGTGTGGCGTTTATCCTTCTTTTCATTTTGTCCAATGTGTGTTTAACATTACACCACAAACCCATTAAAAAACCCATTGTTTTCCAGCTCAAACCGAGTTAACTGGCTAACCCTGAGACAGATGGATAAATAGCTGAAAGGAGATCAGGCAAATCAGATCTGGAGAGCAGGGGACAGGCAGATGGAATTGTCTTCCTACACAAAATAAATAAATAAATAAATAAATAAATAAGTAAAAACTCTGGGGACTCGGGGAAAATCAAGACGACAAAAGGGGAATGGACTTGTAATGAAACTCTCAAGGTTGATCACACATGACAAGCCTCACTCTGTGGAGGTGTCAGGGCACAAAAAAGACAAAGAGGCAGGTGTGTATGCAGACCGGCAAGCCTGAAATACATCAGCCGTTGCCTTTCTTGGCAGGTTGTGAAGAGAAAAGTGCAGCCTTGACAAATCCCTCCAAAGTTGAAGATCAGTTCTTGTGCTCTTGAAAACGCAGGTGATCTGAGGCGAAGACGAGGAAAAACTCACTAAAGTGATGCTAAAATAAAAGGATGGGAGTATGAACCTGACAGATGCAGCCAAACCAGGAGATCTCCATTGCAACCTTCCCTCCTCCCTTCCTCTAGTGCTCCCTCCCTCCCTCACTTAATCCCTCTCTCTCATTCCGTGTCTCACCCACCTTCCACATACGCTCCCACAAACAGGAAAAAGCGGAGAAAGCCAGAGAGCAGAAATGCGGCGGCACGATGGAGACATTCTGCCTGCTCCGTAGCTGAGGCGTCCGGAGTTCAGCCAGAGCGTGCATGTGTGTGTACGTGTGTGTATGAATGCGTGAGCGACTGAAAACAAGTGGACATCGTGAGGAAGAGAAGAAGGGGGGGTGGGGGGTTAGATGGGGAGTATCGACTCTGTCTGGGGCTTGGAGGAACCTAACACCACTGGATAAGAGGACACAGATGTGCAACAACTATTCCCAACTCCCGCTCCCGTTCCGCCTGCACGACCTCCTAACTTCTGCCTTGGAATTGCCTCCCCTTCCAGCTTCACCTCCAATCCACTAAGGAATCTGGCATGCATGGGCACAACCAGGGACCTTGCCTATTGCATCCTTTACATCAGCATTTCACCGTCTGAGGTTAGTTGATCCTCTTTGCTTTCATTCTTGCTTCAATTTCGTCACTCAGTCCACCACTGGAAGAAGAAGAAAAAATGAAGTCTGCTCAAATAACCTCTGGAGATGGAAATCCGAGAAATCTACTCGCTCAGTGGGACTGAGCCCCGGATAAGCCACGAGGAATATTTCTCTACAGAAGATTTTCTCTTCAAGTCAGCTGATTGAAAAGCAAATATGTGCGGTTGAACGGAGGTAAATCGCTGCCCGATTTCATGCTCAGTTGCTTCAGCCGGGGTGAAAGGGGTTACGGGAGATTTTAAGCAGTGACTGCAGAATAATTTAGATACTTCGAAAAACTTTAGTAGCAAAAATGTAAACAAAATCATTAGCAATAAGACAAAACCCACTGGCATTGCTCGCTGACATTTATAACATCTGGCAGGTCAGGCTTGTTCTGTGTCCAAGAGGGGTTTGATCCAGATTTAACTTGACCGGATCGGCCGCATGGATAAAACGGTGCTTGCGTACAAGGGCTGGCATGATGCTGCAGTTCCTTTCAGTTTTGTAGCTGAGAGAACATTACATAAAACACATACTGATATCCAAACCTAAAGAGGAAAATAAAAAAAGACTAAGAGAATCGTTTGCCCCACTTATGAAGAGAGGAACAGATAACGAGAGCCGAGCAGACAGTTTGTCGCGTCTGATCTGAAACCTTTAACCAACTAAATGCTCATTTAGAATAATGGACCAGCATCTCCTCGTAGATTTGAGGTGTGTGGGTTTACGATGTGTGCATCAGAACTTCCAATGGAGACCCTCGCATCCTTGTTGTCCTTCAGTTGCCAAATGAAAGCAACGTCAGTGCAACTCGTCCTGACAAACCTCCCGCTATTACTTCATCTCCCTTTCAAACACAGCCCACACCCAGGCTCTGATACAATCTCCCCTCTGATCTATATCACGTTCCACAGACATGGAGAAAAAACATTAACATCCAGAGAGAGGAGGAGAAACCAAGAAAAGCTTCTGTCTTTGAAATTAGCAAAGAGTATTGATTTGAATTTCTGTTTAAATGCGTTGAAACTTTCAGGGAAATGTTTCAGCCTGTAAAAGCTGCGAGGACGTCCAAACGAAGGGCGTAGCGTCGTCATCTTCAGAGGGCCCTTCTCACCGGGAGGGCTACTCATTCATCCACAAGACAAATTACTCTCCTAAAAAAGAGTGACTGCTTTTGGAACAAGCCAGATGTTGCCTTTCATGTGCTAATAGGATTATTAATTAGGAGTCTGACTTTTATTTATTTATTTATGGGTGCACTGCAACAATGTCATGGAGTTCAGGTGTATAGGGAATGTGTGTTTGTGAGGCTTCTGTTGGAGAAGTCACTTCACACCTGATCTCACCGGAGGGTTTGGTGCCGGCGTGTACTCGTGTAAGTGCATGTGTTTCCTACTGCTTTGCGGTTGGTGCCCAGTTTGCTGATGCTCCAACTGGCCCAGAGGCAGAAGCGCTGAATTGGTGTAATTTTCTTTCTCCTGTGGTGAGGAGAAGTGTATCATCCATGCACGTTGCTTTGTTTTGAGAGCTGGAACCAATGATTTTTGGACACTGCTTTACAACAGTGCATGTTCCAACTTATGTCAGCGAATTATGCAATCAATGTTTATCTGAAACCTCAGACAGCAAAACATCCCTTGACCTTAGTTTATTACTTTGAATGGAACCTGATGGAAGCCTTTTTTCACTAAAATCAGCACAATTGTCGCATGCTAACCAATAGCTTTTGCTAAGTCTCAAAAAAATCTACTCTTCCATAACATCCAAAAAAGTTTTTTCCTATGTTAAAATAAGTACAATTTTTGGGGGGGTAAAAGAAAAAGCTTGACTCACCAACACTGTCAGGTTTTCATCACAAACAACAAAATCCAAAGCACAAGCAGTGAAGATTTTATTTAAAATAAAAGTTATATTTTCTAGTGATCTGAAATTAGCAAAAGCCAACAAAGGCTGGAGCTTGGTCTCTCACTGACAACCATACTGGACTCAGTGGTCAAAGGTTTATTCCACCTGAGCTAAAACAAGGTAAATGCTGGTGAAGAGATGAAAGTCTGTGGCCAACAACAGGTAACCTTGGTTGACCTTGAGTACACAATTTCGTTGCACCTCATGTACCACGTAACGCAAATGACAACCTTGAACCTTTTAAAGGCCAGTTGTAGACAACACCAGTGACCAAAGTAACAAGGACCCCATCAATGTTCATTCAAGGCCAGTGTGAGGAAAGTTGTCAGCCTGTTCTCTTGTATACAGTAGTCCCTTTGCTACTGTGTGGTTTGAATTTTGCTGACACACTGTTTTGCAGGTTTTCAACATAAGATTGTACTTGACACACGATTGGCTGACTGATGAAAGGTGACCAACCAGAGCATTGTGCTCTGTATCCCAGGTGCTGATTGGCTCAGTAACTGTGGCATAAGTCTGTCTGTGCTCTTTTGTGAAGAAGACGCAGTGCCAGCAACTCCTCATAACTATGTTCATCATCAAACAAAGAGATATGGGATTATAAAGCCTTAATATATATAAATATATACATACTAAAATGAATATAAAATTCCTACTTTGTGGATTTTCACTTATTGCGGGGGTGTCTGGAATGCAACCCCCGCAATAAGTGAGGGACTACTGTACTGCTCTCCTTGGAGATCAGGTGTGGGCCACAACCGCCCATCACCTTGGTCTCAGTCCCATGTCCAGATTCCCGTTTTGATGTGGGTCATCATGTCCCTGATTGCTTCCATCTTGAAGAGTGAGGTCTTAGTGTCCTGCTCTTAGGGAAGGATGAAGACTGGCAGCGAGACGCCCTTAGAGGTTTTGGTGACTCAGTGTCTGCCTTCAAACGTAACAAATCATTTTCTAATGTGGTTGACGGTCATGCCCTACTTTTTGCTTAGATTTTTTTTATTTTGACTCCCTTTTTCAAGGGTCACCACAGCAAGCAAACTCTCATGAAGACAATTATTTTGTAAGCTAGATGCCCTTCATGAAGCAATCACTGACCAGCGAGATACCACAAGCCCCATGTGTGGAGCAGGGGGCTGCCATCTAGGGGCAAATGAGGGTACCTTTGCAAACGGTTCTTCACTGTTTTATAAATGAGTTTGTAGACACCTTATAAAGCATTAGCATTTATATAACAGTTAAAAAGCAGTCTCTTTTGTTTAACCAAGCTTACTATTTGGCAACACTGAGTGCTGTACTTCAATCCATTTGTGTAATCTGTAAAACTGTAATCAGATTAGTAATTGTTCTACTCAGTGAAACGTTTTAGCACCAATTCCTTTGTGGCTTGAGGTTTCTCAAACAGCAGCAATACTATTTTTTGGAAACAAATATTGGATCTTATCTGGAGGTCAGAAGTCGTGATCAATATCAGTAAAGTTTTAATGTGATTGGGAGACCACAAACCGTGAACTCGATACTCGACCCACAAAAATCTAAATGACCATGATTGCTTTGTGTTGCAATTATCTGCCACTCAGATCCCTCTTTAAAGGTCCTTTAACATGATCATTATAAGCTCCAAATTGTATATTTATAGTCAAACAATAGTGTTAAATAATAAAGCTTTCATGCAATGTACATTTGTTTTCCTAACCATCAGTCCTCACATTGCAAAAACATTTCTACACCTGCTATTTGAGATGTTACCTCTTCAGTCTGCTTAGAATGAGCCAAAATGCCTGTGCGCACATCAGCTGCTTACTCTTTGTTAAACTATACTTTTGGGACACTTTTAGAAAAGAGGACTTCAAGGCAATGTTATTACATAAATTTCATTCAACCTTTATTTAGGCAGGTTAATCCCATTGAGCCCCAAGGACTCAATTACAAGAGAGACCTGGGATAAAGAAAGGTTTAGGTTGACTGGTCTATCTTTATATTTACTTTTGCCTCTATTTTATTCTCACTCAGTCCTGAACAACCCAAGAATAGTGACAAGTCCAAATTTTTATTCATGCACCTGTTTATTCTGGTCTTTCCAAATCTGGTGATTTTAGTGACATTTCTCATCAAGGAATAACTTATCTGCAAGCAGCAGAGGAGTTTTCCAGTGACCTATCAGCTTTGAAGCCTCTGCGTGTCTTGAAGGTAAAGAGAAAAGAAAAACTAAAACAGACATGCAACAAGGAGGAATACAATAAGACCAAAAAAAGAGTGGAAAGACAAAGGGAGCTATAGCTGTGTAGAAAGACGAAGAGACGAAAAAAGAATGATCTGATGCATTCTGATTAAAGGAGGTAATATATCCCTTCCTCGGTTCTGCTCTCCATTTACAGTAGCTGGTGTGCTCGGTGATGTATGGACAGGCTTCCGGAGAATTAATCAAACTCCCACGAACCCACCTGAGCATGAGCACATAACACACACCGACTAACTACAGTGAGCAGGGATATACGGCAGCAAAGAAAACAAGTACAATTCAGCAGGGAGGAGCGGGGTAAAAACAATAATAAGGCTGCAATGTCCGCAGGCTACTGTCCAAGGATAAGAGGTGCCCATAAATACAGACTAGCATGTTATTCATATGACTGTAAATTATTGTACCTAACACAGCAAGGGGGGGGAGGGGTGCGCTGAGAAATTTCTAATGATGTGAACACACACACACACACACACACACACACACACCAAGGTCTGAAAAGCTCATAGGAAGTCTCTTAGCCTGGCTATAGGTGTTGCATAATTTTTAACGATGAAAAATAAACCTGGACACAAGGGTCAAGATAGGGTGCCTAGGAAAGAAACTGGCCATATGTGCATTTTGTTTAAATAACATTTGAAATATTTAAAAAATATATTTATTACAGTAGTACCTCAATACTTCATGGTTAAACTTTCGTGGACTCACTCTTACACGGGTTTTTAATGTAAGATAGTACACATTGTTTCCCAGTGACCTGGCCTTTCAGTGATCATCGAGGGCCCCCCTCCTTTCTCTTTCTGAGGCTGTCAGTCTCAGAAAGAGAAAGGAGAGGGCAGGGTGTGGAGTCTGTCTTTCCCCATCGCTGCTGTGGAAGCTTCAGTGAGGCGGATACAGTACCAGAGTAAGCGGCATGGATTTTTTATGTAAAATAATCAAGCATAACCCGAATCGAGCCTCAACTTGAACTGAGCCAACTTGAACCAAACCGGATCGGGAAATGTCCTGGTTCCCAATGGTCAGTTCGCTCCCGATAGCTAGTCCGCCCCCAGATGCTGATTGGCTCAGTAACCGTAGCATCAGTAGGTCCGCTCTCATTTACTGTGCTCTTTTAGAGCATTTAGAACATTGTTAAGAGCATTGCAAGAGTGTGGGAAGGGTTTATAAAACCTTAAAATATATATAAATACTAAAATAAATATAACATCCCTACTTTGTGGATTGTCACCTATCGCGGGAGTGTCTAGAACATAACCATAACCATAAGTGAGTGACTACTGTATATTTTAAACCACGTATCATTGGTGTAGAACTACACAAAATATGAGCAGTTGAACTTTTAGTATCATAGAAGGTGATATTTTTAAACAAACTTTAAGTTCCCTTTTCGTTATGTTGGGTCATAAAGTTACTACAGCAACCCAGAAGGGACAAACCAAGCACCGACTTGAGAGGTGTTAAAAAGATGTTGCTCCATCACATTACTCTCTACTAAGTGATATATAAAAAAAATAAAAAGAAAGGAATTTAAATTTACACCTCAAGACATACAGTAAATACCAGTACAACTTCCCTCTGAATTTTTTACAGTGGGATTTAATTTATTACGTATTGGGCTTTTGAAAACTAAATTGCAGCTGTTAATACAATTCTACAACTAGTGATCCTAAACAAATAGTGTGTGGAAGTATTTTACATCACCTCTGCAAAGCAAGTAATTTTTGTACCCATTTAGGATTTTTCTTTCGTCCTGCAGAAGAATCACAATCAAAGATTGGGTTAATTAGTGATACTAAATTGACCTAACTGTGAGTCTGAGCATAAAGTGTGCATGACTTTGTGCTTTTTCTGTTAAACTAATGGTTATAGCCTGACCAATATGGAAATGTTGGCTATCGCCAATACGACAGGTCCCCAAACGTCTATATCGGCCTAAAATATTGGCCATACCAACATATTGATCGGGCTTTATTAATGATTACTGAAAGTATATTTCTTTTCTCAACTACTGGCAGAAATAATAAGCTCTGGACCTAAACAAAACAAAGTTGACATAAAGGATTGGCAGACAGGTGGACATTCAAGTGACTAGATTTATCTCAAAATTTAGAGACACATAAAACCAAAGAAATTACATAAAGTTACTACAGGAGAGCAACTGAACAACTTTATTTACAGAACATTAAAAAAATCTTGTCTAAGATAAAAAGATTAGTTTTGAACAAGACAAGTTAGCCTTGAGTATGTCAATTACAGAGGCTTGTCAAAAACTAGGCTCTGAAGCATTTGCAACACAAATGCAAGCATGAAATTTGCCTTTACTGTTTTAGCTATGTCTGTCAGACTTTGAGCCGTAGATTAGGTTAGGGGTGGGGCAAAGACATGCTCATTTTTAACAGAGTGTTTTTGCAGTTTGCAGAAAAACACTAGCATCTCAAGAATGTTTCCAGTTTGGAAGCAGTTTTCCTAAAAAAAAATACTGTTTTTGGAATCCTAAAAACCCAATTTCCATTGCAACGCAGGCATAAAAATGTATTACATATTCCCAAAAAACTTCTACCTGCAGATAGCTTTTTTAGTTTCTTTCCTTTTTTCCTGCCAAATTAGAAACAAAACAAAAACAAAGACTGTCGTGGGTGTTATCAAATGGTCACCAGTCACAGCGGACCAAGCAGAAAATCTGTTAAGTTAAGTCAACGGCTGAGCAATGAGAGCATATCTAACAAAGCCTATAACACAACATGAGGATCCTAAAGTAGAAACATATTTAAAGCAGTTCTTGACGACAGAGCATGAAGCCTGATCAGCAAATTGCCTCGGAGACAATCTGAAATCCTGTGACATGCAGTGCTCTTCTCTGGCATTAACTGACTACAGATTCACTGCAGTTGGTGCCTTATCCATCGCACTGCACTAATGAAAGGCCCCGTCAAGGAATCTGTTGTATTACTGTTGATTTATTGTTAGTACTCTTAAGAGAGAAATCAAAGATGTTTCAAAACATGACTAAGGCCCTGTACACACGTAGCCTGGTGTTTGAAAACCGAATATTTGCGCAAAAAAAAATAAATCTGTCCATACATGTTCGAATATTTAAAATGTTTGTCTACATGTCCCGTTTTATTTCACCAGAGAGCGTTGTAATGAATATGCTGAACCCATAGATGGCAGTGTAGTGCTGTCACAACCCTCCAACTGCCGCGACTTCCTGTTATTTATTTATTTATTTTCTTTAGTTTGTGTGGACAGACCGTGAGGTTGAACTACTATTAAATACCGTGTTGGAGTACAAAATTAATAAAACGCAGGAAAATGTCGACTGGGAATCATGTAGAGCAGGTAGGTTGACGTTTTAGTGCTTTTTTTAGAGCATTGTGTGACTGTCAGCGCCGCAGCAGCTGGAGGCGGTGGAGCAGAAAGCTCCGTTCTGAAAGTGCACACGCAGACTCGAAAGCGGAGAGTTCTCAAATCTTCACTTTGGCCGGAGTTTTGTTATTATTCGTTTATAGTTACATCAACCAGAGTTCACGTGTGGATCAAAGGCCAAACCGCATCATAAACTGTTCGGTTTTACTGATAAACGGCTACGTGTGTACAGGGCCTCAGCCTCGTGTAATTATGAGTGGAAGCTGTCAGAAGAGAGGAAAACAAAATAAGAAAGGAGAACAGTGGATTACAGTATAGTAAAGTGCTGAATTTCCATGGCTGTGATTGAACTGTTGTTTATTTCTTCAAGAAGCATGTAAAACCATTAAAAAAATAAAAATAAAACTTTAAACGGCAGAATTTCTTCTTATCGTGTTGTGCCTTTAAGCTCATTTTGTTCTCTGTTAAATAAAAAAAATCTTATATTGACCTTGGAATATTTTGGAAATTAAAACTTTACACCCATAAGGTACAAGACAAATATAAACATTTAAAATGTTAGTATTATTTACATACTAACATGTACTTCCAAAGACATTTAGACACAATGGCATTAGTGATGTCAATACTAACGTGGTACAAATATTTTAGGTTTGAGCTTTGTACCATCAGAATAAGCAAAACCTACAACTATTGAATCATTATTGCACACCAATGAAAGCAATGGGTTTTGCCTATACCTCAGTATGGGATTTTCTATGTCCGTAACATGGGGGCCAAAATGGGATAGAAGCAAGGCAGCCAACTCGGGACCCGAAAGTCCCAGGTTCGATCCCCAGTCATTGCACATCTCGTAGTGTCTCTGAGCAGGACACCCTTTCCACAATTGCTCCCCGAGCGCCCTCAATGACCACCCACTGCTCCACCTGGGGGTGGATGGGTTAAATGCAGAGAGCCGATTTCACCATTGTATGGGAACATACAATGATGACAATACATAACACATTATTATTATTATTAGCAAAATATGTTGTAATCCAATGGGTAGATCTTTAAATCTATAGAAAGAAATCACCAGATGCACATCTGCAACTTATTAATTTCTAGACAACAAAATAACACAGCTGATCAACTTTAACAAACACATAATTTGCTATAACTCAGTCCGTTTTAAAGATACTGAGCTTAATATTGTGCGGTAGTAGCTGAGTCATCCTCAACACATAATGTAAGTGCTAACAGATCAAGTTCTCATAAAATCACAAAATCATAAATTCAAAATGATTTTTGTTTAAATGTGTTGCATGAAAGGCAGCGGGTGCTGGGCCTTAATTTTACGCAAGGTTTTCGTTTAAAAAAAATCACAGTAGCATGATGAACAGTATTCATCTATACCCAAACGGGACAGATTATAAACAGTTTCTGAACTTTGAAACAAAAATGTGTAGCCAGACAGAATAAAAAGCTACAAGTTCTACTTGTGCTAAATTGCTAATAAAATACTTTCATGTTTAATTCTCTGCAGAAAGCTAGTTAATTAATGAAAAAAATGCAAATAAAATGGCAAAGGCCCCACAGTAATGCACCATTTATTGCCTAAACAAGAAAAGCTGTTAAAATCATTGGTGCTACTTGACATGTATAGCCACGTTTTAACACATTTAATAAATTCCTGATGCATGCTTCATTAATGGACTCCCCCTTTGGTGGAGCAGAAGCGATAAAGCAAAATTAGTCGAGCTAGAAGTTACGATAAACATTTCTATCCCACGGCTGAATCAAGACACTGAAATTTGCACATTTGAAGATTTCTCCTCCCCAGGCAAATAATCAGAGTAGCATTCGTGACAACGCTGACTCATGTGAAGTTTAAAAGAATGCAAATCATAGAAGATTAATTCAAGGTGTGTCGTCTTCGATGAACAAAATCCTTAAAATAAAAGCCACTTCCATTAAAGAAAAAAAAATTGTATTAGAATAATTAGCTCCCTGAATTGTACTTTCAGTACTCTAAAACTTGAATTTGAAGCTGAATTTAAAATATTTTCAATTAGCTGAGCTCAAAGAAAAGTCCCTTTACTGTATTTCTAGAATTAACCAAAAACAATTACTGTATACATCATACCAGACAGTGAGCTGTGCTGCTAAAACAAGGTCAACGTGAGCATGTCGACGTGCGTTCTAAGATGTGTTTTTGGTCTTGGTAGGAAATTGTGGGTCAGTTCACTTGACTGGCATGCCCTTTCATTTGAAAAAAGCCCAAGCCCATCATATAAAGGGGGTTAGCTGTCTAAGCATGCGTTCTGGACGGTGTTGTTTATGGAAGAGGCCGCTGTGTTTGTGTTCCAGCCAGAGGTGAGAGGAGAGTGCTGCAGCGGTCGCTCCCGTCTAAATCCCAATGGGTAATAAATCAGATATGTGAAGCAAGGGACACATCATTTAGCCTACAGCACTGATCTGTCAAAAAGTATCAAATTATGATGCAAATATGATACACCATCTTACTGTATGTGCACTGTGGAGCTTGCGATCAGGAGAAGAAGATACTTGCAGATTGTGCTGACAAACTGCATGCAAATATGCCAACATGGGAAAAAACCCAAAACTTGCTTGGATATAAATTTGCACATATCCAACGTAAAGTTTCATTTGAGCTCAGCTTACAATAGAAATATTCAGAGGCTGCAATTGGAGAGGGGACGTCAGTAGAATTTATCTCTTATTCAAAATGTCACCATCTGTACAAACATGCAGAGGACGACTGGCAGTGATGGATCAGGAGAGCTCAGTCGTGCTGCGGATCTGATACAAGTCCGGAAGTGACTGTGGCATATTCAAAAGGACAGAAGAAAAGATGAAAATTATAACTTTCTGCAACTGAAAGGCTTCATTTGCCAGACAGACGGCTTAATAATTGGAAAATGAATGGGTTTGAGACATACAGCCAGGTTTTCCTACTTTACATTCTTGTAACTCTCTACTTTTGAAGCTCAATCAACCTAATGGCAAGAAGGTCAGCAGTCACTCAGTAATTTTTTTTTTTTTCATGTGCTTTACAATAGAGCTCTTGCTAACACTTTCCCCCCATTGGTTCTTGTTTTTAAATATATATTATATATATATTATATATATATTTTTACATTTTTGTAGCCACTGCAAACATGCAATACTGTATGTCTTGCAATATACTGAAATAGAAGAAAAACTGCACTAGTAGTGTGCATTATAACCTAAATCATTATATCACAAAGTGTCAAGGAAATTTACCAATGAAATAAAGAAACAACCTTGTTACATTTGTATCAGCCAGTGCCGCTCTTTCCACTGCATCTGAACAAAGCATCTGGTACGTGTGTTGCCAATAAGCTTTTTGAAATGTTGCAAGCTCTGCTTTTCACTCAGTGTGACGCGACGTACATCACTATAAGGGATGTAGATCCACCCTTGTCATGCTGTTGCATCATCAACTGTGACCCATGCTGTCAAAATGAGTCACAATATAAAATTATTTGAATATTGAGCTATTATTTTATTAATTTTCTTTATCTCACGAAATTACCATCGGCAGTTATTCTTCTCAACAAGGAATATGAAACAAAGCTCACATCTCAGCCGTTTGAGAAATAAACATTTAAGTTAGTAACTCTGTCAAACTGCATTTTTGTGTTGGGGTTTAGGAGCTCATTGAAGAAAGGTGGTGTCATTTTTCCACAAGAGGTTACTTTGTTTTCCACCTGTCTCAAGGCATCTGTAACATCAATTTCATGTTAATGTCTCACTGCCTTTACGTTCAGTTTATCCAAGATGTTTATTATTGAGTAAAACTAAAGGCATTTTAATTTTAGGGAAAAAATAATTAAGTTGATCAAGTTGAAGTTGATATTTCTAATTAAACAATCAGTGTTTGTTGTCGCTGAAGGATATGAAAAGTGAATGTAGTTTTAGAGATGAGTGTTTTTCTGGACTGGATGTGAACATGGAATACAAGTAGATCTTAATGTTTTTGGTGCAAGAAATACAGCAAGACACCTAATCCACAATTGCTCCCCGGACGCTTACATAACTGCCTACTGCTCCACCTGGGTTTATCTCAGCTGCGATGGGTTAAATGCAGAGAACCAATTTCTCCATTGTATGGAAGCATACAATGATGACAACACATAGCACTTTACTTTTACAAGTGGGTAAGGCGTACACTGTGTATAAGAAGAGAGATTATATATACAGTACACATGTATATTAAATTTGTTGCTTGGCGCAGAATGACAAGTGGTGAGTGGAGGGAGCAATATTATACGTAACTAGGCATAATGGCAGAGCCGGGGCGGCCTTGGCCATCATAGATTAATCAAAAAGGCGTTCAATACAAGATCAACTGGACTTTATTTGTACAAATAACGTCCAGTTGATCTTGTATTGAATGCCTTTTTGATTTATCATGTCCTGGACGACTGAGAATCTTCACCAGCATATCATAGATTAACCTTTGGCCACACCAGTCATTGGAGGAAACTATTCTTTTAAGCAATAAAAACTTGAAAACATAGTTTCCTAAACTGATAGGGATGGCCAGTGTACATGTATACTGTATGGCGGCAGCCATCTTGGATTTTGACATGGCAACCTAGATTCAATAGTGACCCTTTGACGCCTAAATGTAGCCACACATAAAAGTGAAAATCGGGATGTTGCCTATCAAGTTATACAGTTCAAGATAAACCACAAGGATGGACAATATTTCCAAGTCCCCCTTCACTTCACGATGGGGAACAACTACACATTAAGCTTTACTGTCAGAACTTGGAGGGGCTTGCTTACAAGCAAGCAATTGTAGAAAAGTTTTATCAATTTTTTGGGTGCAAGCAAATTTAAACTGTATTTGTTTACTGCTAGTCATTATCAATCTTCTATATGATCTAGAAATCAGATTAGACTTTTAAAATATAAAGTGTGAGAACCCATAAGATAGTGTACTGTATAGAAGTCATTCCTGCATTGTGCTTAGTGTCCATTTACTGTATACCCTCGTTACTGTGGGCAGAGTGGTTTAACGTGTGCTGGTTTTACAATGCAGTCTACTTTGTATTTAAAAAAAAACTGCATCCTTACTGTACCGTCTGGTCATCTGCTCACATCAGTTATCACCGATCTGTCGAGAATCAAACCAACATCTGCTTGCACAGCAGAAAGCTGCCATCTGTAACCTGTCTATATGAACAGGCTGTGCTGCTCTCGCTTAACAATGACATTACTGGACGATGTCTGATTGGTTGGAGGGGAGGACTGTCAATCTGAAACAGTGATGACTTCATCTGCATTTAATGGCCTTTTTAGGTTTCAAACAGCTTGTTTTATGAACAAATGCCCATTATGTTCAAATACAACAGGGCACCTAGAGATAATGATCCTTATGTCCACAAAGGTTTTGACAATCAAGTCTTAAATTAGGGCATTGTGTAGCCAGCACAGTTTTAAATTACAATAATACTGACATTTGATGGTGTGGGGAAAATGAGATAGAAAATCTTGAGCCCTTTTTTGGAAGAGGGAAAGTTACAAAATGCATTTGCAAAAAAATTTGTTTATTGCCAGAACGTAGTATTGCAATACCTACAAATGATACATCCTAATGTCCATAAGTTAAATATTAAATTAGACAGTCAAAAACAACTGGTTATATGTCCAATAAAGGAACCTGAAATGCAAAATGCCTTAAATTTAATAATAGACTAAGAGAGGGGCAGATTATACTGGTCGAGAAGACCAAATAGGAAAAAAAGTCCCATCTATAACTTTCAGGTATGGAAAAAGACATGCTTGAATTCAGAAGTTATCTATTGTTGACAGAAACCAGTCATGGCAGATAAGCTGAGGAGTTTAATTGGACTATCTGATTCAGCATCCATGAGTGTGTGGAGTGTTTGCTTATGGTAAATCAGCAGGCGAAGGGGGAATTATATTTTTGTTGGAGCCTCAGAGGCACAGCAGAGCCACGAAGCTGGTATTATACCTGGGAAAAGATCATTCATTATCCTGGCTTGCTTTTCCACAGAGAGTTGTACAATTTTCCGACAAATGTTTGGAGTTTACAGGTTGTTCACACGATTTTATACAAATTTGTGTTAATTAACGAAGGAAAGTCACCAGTTTTGCAGATGTGGAAGGTCTAAAACATTGCCTCAAGAGAATATGCAACTTCTATTTATAAGTTTCTGTTGTGAGAAGCAGAGTCTGGTCAGTAAAAAATTGATGCTGTATTTAACGAAGCATAAAGAAAAGGTGTAAACGTCCCTACTGTCATCAAGCCTATAACAATTTCTTAAAGGAATGCAAATCATCCCCCCCTTTGTATCCAAGAGTTTTATACTAACAATCTTATAAAAATAGACAGACTTACAGCTGTTTTAGTCAAACATTATAAATGGTGTCATATGCAACCTTGTGCGATACTGTGAGATGCTGATACTCTGGTGAAGATTCTCAGTCATCCAGGACATGATAAATAAATAAAAAGTTCAAGAACAAAACAAAGTACAGTATAAAGTATAATAAATAAAGTGCTGTTGTTTTTGTAGAACTTTTAATAATTTGTCATTATAGCCATGTTTACCTGTTACATGATACAACGGCATGCCTTACTACTACTATGGTAAATGGTAAATGGAGCTTATTTATATAGCGCTTTCCAGCCCCCTGTGAGGAGCCCCAAAGCGCTTTACAATACCAACCATCCACCCATTCATTCAGACATTCATACACCGGTAGTGGTAGCCTGCCTTGCAAGGCGCCATCCAGACCTACCGGGAGCAACTCGGGGTTAAGTGTCTTGCCCAGGGACACAACGACACATGGTGGGCGGACGCGGGATTCGAACCTCCAACCTTCCGATCGGGGGTCAACTGCCATTACCACTGTGCCACGGTCGCCATCTGATGCCATCAAATGGCAGAAAGTGGAACTGTAATATCTATAAAACTGACTGTGCCATAGCCATTTTTGTGTTGGCTAATGTCAATGAGCTGTGGTGGCCATCCCGAAAGTTTCATTAAAATCCATTCGGTGGTTCTCAAGATATTATGCTAACAGTCAAAGTTGACTAAATTGGTTATTAGCAAATGTTCCTTTTTTTCTCATCTCTCAAAATATGTGATTAGAGAGTCAGAGAGTCAGAGTCAGAGAGAATTTATTGTCATTTGCACCGCATGTAGTACATGTGTTGAAAACGAGATTATGTACACAGGGTCCCAGTTACATCCAACAACAAATGCAAGAGAAAAACAATAATAACATCTAGGATTAACTAAGAGAGACATCAGCTAGTAATACACTAAGCCCTAATGTAGTAGAAAAACATCATTATAAACAGCAGCACGAACATGAGCAGATGGTCACAGATGAACGCAGATAGTCACAGATGAACGCAGCAACAAGAAACAGATCAGTATCAGCATGATGTGGAAGACTCATCAACTACCACACCAGATTTGAGTTCAGCATTTGTAAAACTGACTGAGTTGTAGCCATTTGGGTGATTTTAGGATCAGTGGGCTGTGGCAGCCATGTTGAATTGGGTTAACACCAAAAGTTAGTTAGTTGTAAGCGCACATTCAATGATTACTTAAGGAAAGCTTCATTACAATTCATCCAGTGGTTCATGAAATATTTTGGTAATCGACCGACAGGCAGACAAAAACACTTGCCTGTCTTTGCCTTTTGGCAGAGGACAACAACAATAAAGTATTTTTAAAAACGAGAAAATAAAACATTACTCACTAAAATCTGCCTTTAGTCCTTAGTAAAAATAAAAAATAAAATCCATATACAACAACAATAAAGTATTTTTAAAAACGAGAAAATAAAACATTACTCACTAAAATCTGCCTTTAGTCCTTAGTAAAAATAAAAAATAAAATCCATATCGTTCAACAAGTCGAACATCAAATTACTTAGTCGTGGGTGTTTATGTACCCCTGGTGATTTTAAAAGTGATGTAAACTAGGGCTGTGTAATAATATAGATATCGCAATATGCATCGATATTTTTCTTTCCCAGAAAAAAATCGATATTCATGTGCAAGTACCGTACCTTTTTTTTATGTCCAGAGGACCAGACTTAGCATTTTTTTAGATACCTCTGCATCCCTGGCACCAGTGTATCCTCAGAGAGAGTCTTCTCCACCGCTGGAGATATCATCACTGCGCAGAGAAGTGCACTTCTCCCAGAGCACGTCGATCAGATTCTATTTCTAAACAAAAATCTGAGGAGAATGTAGCTCACTTGGTCTGCAGAGTAGACTTTCTGTTTAGAGTTCACTTATTAGTCAGGGTCTATCTACAGGCCTTAAGCTGCTCTGCTAAGATGGGTGCATTTGAAGTTAAATGTTCTTCATTACTTGAATTATAGACTGTTTTGGAGGTCATATTACTGTTTACTTACCAAGCACTTAGAGTTATTCCTTCAGATGTTAAAGGCCCCGGCAGAGCTCTGCGTAGGGCAGTACGCCGCTGTACGCCGTACGTACGCAGAGGCACAAGCGTAGCCCCGCAGGGCAAGAATGCGCAAAGCTCAAATTTTACGACCGCGTACGCAAGACGCGTTGTCTCACAATAAACTGCCCGGCGCCTGACTGTTTTGCATGTGACACAAATGTATTAAATTCCTCTTTTTCATCCCTGATCTGGACTTTTCTTTTGTTTTTTTGCCAAAAGTCAAGTAATCGCTTCCTCCTCCGACTCCATGACTGAAATGATGAGAAATGAATGAATTTGTCACGAGCAAATTAAACTCGGGTCCTACGTGGCTGCTCGAGGTTCTGTGGATTTCCTGGTGGGCTGTGGGCTGCAGGACCAGCGCTCCCTGTTTTTATTTTTATTTAGTAGAACTTTTTATTAACGTATAAAGTTTAGAACAAAGTCAAAGTCAACTTTATTGTCAGAACTGCAATATGTACAGGACATACACAGGATTGAAATTGCGTTTCTCTCAGTCCCTCGGTGCAACAGTAACCGTCTAAACACTAAACACTAAAACATTTAATAAACATAAGCATAAAATAGTAACGCCAAAAATACACTACATGCGTTCGCCCCGCTCCGGTCCGACCTCCGCAGCAAATACGCACCCATTATAATCAATGACAGAGTTTACACTGGCTCCGCACGGCGGCGGCGAGCTGCGGAGAGCGGACGGCAGTCCGTCAAAATTAGAAATTTTTCTATTTCTGCCGGACGCCGGAGCTGTGCCGGAGTCAACTTTTGAAGATTACGTCGCACCAACAGGAAAAGGAACGAGCACAACTTCCGTATTTACAAAATAAAATCACCACGGGCGGACTAATCCTAGCTCTATACGGATTTATTTGTACAAAAATGCTGTCAAACTATCATTTATGACTATTCTATGACTAAACTATTATATTTATGACTATGACTACGCCTACTAACGCAATACAAAAATAAATAAATAAAAAAGTATTTTATTCTGAAATGTAAACATCACTTCCTGTTGCTCAAACCATGTAGCTCATTTACGAGAGAAGATCAAGGCAGCAGTCTCTCTACAGTTGTTCTCCTTCTTCCACCGAATGAATTGTTTTGTTCTGACTTACTTATTTATCACTTGATTTATCGCGCGATCTCGCACGTGTCTTGGAGCGGCGCATCCAGGCGGACCTGAGCGGAGGCAGTGGGAATTGGACTCGTTCAGCTGCGACCTGCGGACCGGAGCGGGGCGGAGCCGCGTGCAGTGTAATTCCGGGGTAAACATCTAAACATTGAAACACTGAAACATATAATAATAGACATAAGCATAAAATAGTAAAACTAACACTGTCCTGAGTTTTTGCATAGTGGTATAAGAGTATGAAAATTTACACCAACTCTAAAACTAAAACATTAAACATTTAATGAACATAATACTGTCCTGAGTTTTTGCATACTAGTATAAAAAAAGAGTATAAAAAGTATAACTAAAATAAACTAAAGGTTTCTAGCATTGACATTTGCAAAGTGGCAAAGCAGCGTATGAGTTAATGTGCACAGTATATGTATGAGGTAGTAGTTGATGTTGTTATAGAGGCAAAAAGTGGCATATGCAGTAAGGCACATTGGGCATCCCTGAATAAGACCGTTCAGAGCACACTGTATATGTATCAGCAGTGGTGTAGATATTAGAGTAGTGTACTGTAAATGTAAACAGTAGTAATTAAATGTAAGCAGTAGTAATAAAAGTAAACAGTATTAATAAATGTAAACAGAGAATGTAAACAGTATTATGACTATAGGCAGTGATGTAATACAAACATTAGTGCAAGTATGAGAAGTAGTGCAAACTGTATGAGCACATGACCGAGAGTTTAGTGAATAACCCGTTTGATGACACAGAGTCCAGTGTTAAAATCTTTGTGTTGTGTGGTAATGTGTGAGAAAGTTTTAGTGTTAAGGCAGTTCAAATGGGAGGGGGGGCAGAGCAGGCAGAGTGTTTAGCATCCTGACTGCCTGATGAACAGAGCTGTCTCTCAGTCTGCTGGTTCGAGCCTGGAGACTCCTCAGTCTCCTCCCTGATGGCAGCAGTCTAAAGCGGCTGTGTAGTGGGTGTGTGGGATCACCTGCCATGCAGTGGGCTTTCCGAGTGAGGCGTTTGCTGTGTAAGTCCTGCAGTGAGGGCAAGGAGGTGCCCACGATCTTCTCAGCTGCTCTCACGATGCGCTGGAGGCTCTTGCGGCAGGATGCAGTACATGCACCAAACCACACAGTGATGCAGCTGGTCAGGACACTTTCTATGGCACCTCTGTAGAAGGTGCACATGATGGGGGTTGAAGCTCCAGCCCTTTTCAGCTTGCGGAGAAAGTAGAGACGCTGGTGAGCCTTCTTGGCCAGTGCTGCAGTGTTCCTGCTCCAGGACAGGTCCTTTGAGACGTGCACTCCCAGGAACTTGGTGCTGTCCACTCTCTCCACTGCGGTGCTGTTGATGGTCAGAGGGGCATGTTGGGCATCCCTCTTCCTGAAGTCCACAACAATCTCCTTTGTCTTCTCCACGTTGAGAGTGAGATTGTTGTGTCCGCACCACAAGGCCAGGCGGCTCACCTCGTTCCTGTAGTCCGTCTCATCGTTGTTGCTGATGAGACCCACCACTGTTGTGTCGTCCGCAAACTTGATGAAGTGGTTGGAGCTGTACGATGGTGTGCAGTCGTGTGTTAGCAGGGTCTCATTCAAAGCGATGCAAAGCGATGCAGGACTGTTTTATATGTGACACAAATCTATAAATTTCCCCTTCTTAATCCCTTATCTGGAGTTTTCTTTTTTTTTTTTTCCCAAAAGTCAAGTAATCGCTCCCTCCTCCCTCCTCCTTCTCCTCCTCTCCCTCCGCTGAGTGAAATGAACAAGGAAATGCCTCAGGTTGTCACGAGAGAATTAAACTCGGGTTTTAAGTTGCTGCCCGAGTCCCATCAGATTTCCTGGTCTTCTGGTGTGTTGGACCAGCGATCCATGGTTTTATTTTATTTTATTAGGACGTTTTATTAACATATAAACACAGAATATGCAACTGCAGCGAGAGAAAATTCAGCAGGAGGCGGAGCTGAAGTCAAGTTCAGCAGACCACGGGGGAGCAGCCATCAGCAGAGGCCAGGCCTCCAGCAAGAATCGTTTGTCAATGGAGAAAGTCCAGACCCTAGTCCGAAGCAAAGTGAAGGACAAGGGTCTGGTTTTAACCAGGCTAGTAAATTCATCATGATGAACTTAAAAATGGTCCTTCTGTGCAACCAAGTACAGTACAGTACAAACGCAAAACATTATTTATTTCAGCCATGGCTCCTTCCATTTTTCTTAGAGAATATTTTCACATTATAAATCTATTAACAGTTAATGAATTAACTCAAAAAATAACTTATAAACGTTTGAGTATCACATGTATTTTTATCATCCATATTCTTTTCATATTCCCTTCACTCTTACATTTGCAGATGTCTATAAAGCAGCTTTTCTAGTAAACTTAACCATCCTTTAAGGTGTAACCCCCCTAAAGGTTTTGGTTTTTAGCAGCATGTGCACCTTCTGCTCTCTGCTTTCAGCTCCGATGAAGGTGCCTATCAGCTGAACCCAGTTTCAGCACTGTAGCATGTGTTCTTCAGTCTGGCCTGAACTTCTCATTACTGCCACAAAGCTTTGTTTACGAGCTAAACCACTTACCGCACCGTGTCAAACCTTAGCCAAAAGGCCATGTTTCACATTCCAGCTCATTATGCTGCAGCTGCACAGTGTCAACTAGATATGCCCCAACCTCATTCAGAGCGCATTCTTTGTGTTAAAAGTGTTTATTTGTGGTCTGAGCTTGTGTATGGATATCTATGTTTAAGGTGAAAAATATTTCCTTTGTTTGTGCACCGGTGTTTCTTTGTGTTTGTGTCCGTATTTTACTTATTATGATGCTGCCTTGCTTCAAGTTGATGCATTTTTACACAATGTGCTTAAAGCTCCACTGACATGTTCTTTTAACTTTTCAAAAAATGGCACAACATATATAAATATTAAGATAGACCTCTGACCGTTTTTGCTAAAATAATGTTCAATGAATGAAATTTCCTCTCAAAATATTTTAAATTTAGCGCCGTTTTTTTAGACCATAAATCCGGATTTTCCGGTCACGTGTCAGCATTACCGATTTGACGTCACGTCCGATACTGAACTCTGCTCAAACCGTACATTGAATGGACAAAAATATAAACGCATCCGTCGAATTTAGCCAATTAAAACTACATTTTAGCGATTTGGCTTCAGTTTGGGGAAAAAAAAGTTATTTTGAGTGATGCACAACGAACGGAAAGGTTTATATTCTCCGTGTTGCTTCTGTAAGAGTTATCACGATAGCTCTGCTGCCATCTGGTGCTCAATGTGAAACCTCCCTTGAAAAAAAAAAGCAAAACGGAGAATATAAACCTTTCCGTTCGTTGTGCATCACTCAAAATAACTTTTTTTTCCCCAAACTGAAGCCAAATCGCTAAAATGTAGTTTTAATTGGCTAAATTCGACGGATGCGTTTATATTTTTGTCCATTCAATGTACGGTTTGAGCAGAGTTCAGTATCGGACGTGACGTCAAATCGGTAATGCTGACACGTGACCGGAAAATCCGGATTTATGGTCTAAAAAAACGGCGCTAAATTTAAAATATTTTGAGAGGAAATTTCATTCATTGAACATTATTTTAGCAAAAACGGTCAGAGGTCTATCTTAATATTTATATATGTTGTGCCATTTTTTGAAAAGTTAAAAGAACATGTCAGTGGAGCTTTAACACTGCGTGATCTTCTCAGCTTCAGTATTTACTGTATGTTTGTCCTCTTTTTATTTGCAGTTAGATTAGTATTGCTTTTTATAACTGAAGCATTCCCTCCAATGCATTTATATTTGAATAGCAGATGAAACCATAGTCTTGCATTTTGACTGTGGTGATGACAATCACTGGAATAATTTTCATTTCTTTGTGATGCAACTGGTGGTAACCGTCTTCTGTTTCTTTGTGTTTGTCAATCAGAGAGCCAGCTGCTCCCTGGGAATAACTTCACCACCGAGTGCAACATTCCTGGAAACTTCATGTGTGGAGATGGGAAGTGCGTCCCAGGCGGCTGGCAGTGTAACGGATCTCCTGACTGCTTTGACAAGAGCGATGAGAAAGACTGTCGTAAGTTCAAGTTTAGACGCCAATAACGAACCATGTTTTAAGTCCAGCAGCTCTCCCGTAAAGTAATAAAGCCAGATTACCTGTTTAGATTTATATGTCCTCTCAACTCTTGAACTCTTCTTCCTACAGAGTGTTCCCTTCTTATTTCTTCTTTTTTTTTTTCCTGTCCGCAGAGCCATAAGGGCTTGGAAACTTTCATTCATTAACTCTTCTTTCCCTCATTCCTTCCTCTCCATCGTCCCCTTAGACCAGTTTAGTACCATTGCAAAACTTAATACCATCAAAGCAAAGGCAATGCTTCTTCTTTGTAAAGGGAGAGTGACGCATGAAGGATTCTCCTGTAGTAGTTTGGTTTCAAACCTCACATGTAGCTGTCTTTGGTCTCTCTGGTCTGCTGCTCCTCCTTTTCTTCCTCCCATTTCAGCCACAGTTCTACGCAAAGATGGGATTGCATATGATGACTGACTGAGTTTCTGGCACGCTGAATGTAAACCTCAGTATATTCATAGCTCAAAATTTCTCATGCTCATATATTTACTCCTCCAAGTTCCCTTGCAGTTTATTGCAGTTGATCTAATTTGATCTCATTTCTGGCTTTTGGTTTGTGATTTGCTTTCTAGAAGATGCCACTTCTTGCAACGTTTTGATTAGATTTTTCTGACCTGGCTAACGCTCTCCTGAAACAAATTCACATATGGCTTCCCCTCCATTCTGTCACTCCTCTTCAATTTTCCATCTCCCTTGAAGCAGTCTTTTTTCTCACTGTTGTCTCTTGTTGGCAGCTCAGGGAGCAGGAAGACGACTCTTGACAATGTTGTCCCATAGCGTTTCGGCACAGTCGCACATCCATAAAGCTAAACTTTACGTGTAAAATCATTTAAATATGCACTGCCCTAATTATTTATGCGCCTAGTTACGTTGATGCATGGGATTTTTTTTTTTTTTTTTCAGTAAACCAATCCTTTAGTTTAACTTTCCTCTTGACATCCATGTTGCATTAATACACCACTTACCCAGGTGGATTCTGTGCCCCAGATTTTCTTCGGTGACCTTAAACTGCCAACAACTGCCAGACCTGGAAAAAAAAAACATTGTTTAGATGCATTAAGTTAGTATGTTTTAATTGTACATACAGTAAATTATGTTCAATATCAAATATTTGCACTTAAACCTAAAAACAAATATAAATATTTTTGACCATAGCTGATTGTACATGTATACCATCTACTTCCAAAGATAAAGGTTGTCTCACGGCATCATACTCAGCCTGCCTCGGCTGTCAGGGGACTATTTGTGCTTGTTGTAGATGTCTACATTATCTCTTCTGGCGTAAGTGGGCCTTATTATCCACAAATAGATGGCTAGTTGTCAGGCGGCTGCTGCACAAAAATGCTCTGACTCCGTTTGGGGCTCTGCCGAGAGACAGATGGACCGACAGACAAATGGAAAGATGTGGGTAAAATGGAAGTAAAAGAAGAAGAGGGACTCATTATGGTTGCTTCAGCAGGAGTTCTGTCAGGTTGTGTAGGACAACACAACGTCTAGAAACTTTTAAGGCAGCAGCTCCGATTTTTCTGCAGGCAGAATCATAATTAGTCACCCCCCGCTGGAAAAACACACACACAAACTCCAGATTCTATATTTATTTAACAGAAAGTGATGGATGGTTTGCTCATGTGAATGACAGTTTGTTGACTTAGCTTACTCGCCTTCTGTTCGTGAGCTACATGAACAGTGTGTTTTTGTGTAGATTTCTCAACAAAAGTCACTTACATTTGCAGTCAGATATGCTTTTCTTGCTATCATGTCACCAAAAATTGCATAGGATGCCATAAGTCATGTCCCTGCTGTCCTTTCCTATCACAGACGTTGCTAAAAAGGTTATGATGTGTTGACCTCTACCAGGTATTACATTTCTTCCCATATGTAATATGAGCAATTTGCTCTTGCAGATAACTTTCCAGAAGTACATGCTTTAATTCTTCATCAAAGTTCATGTTTAGATTAGTATTTTTGCTTGTTTGCTTCCAAATTTCTTTAAATTGTAGGCATGAACCAGCCATGCTTATGCATGCATGCATAATTTCATCTTTTGTGCGTGTCATCATTAAAATATATATACAGGTAGTCCTTGACTTACAACGGTCTCGAGTTACGACGTTTCGCGGTTACGATGCACCTCCCATAAAAAAAAAAATACAGTATATATGTTTTGAAAATTTTATTTTGAAAAGCTGAGTTACACAGTTTCCAGTTTTACTAACTGCTGAGGCTATAGCAGCCCTGTACAGGGAGTCCTCGAGTTACGGCGCCCTCGACCTACGGCAACTGAGACATATGAACGTATCATATTTAATAAAAATATGAAAAAAAAAGTTTTTTGTTTAAACGTTCTTAATTTCATGTGTACAGCACTTTGTTGCAGCTTTGGTTGTTTTAAATGGCTTTATAAATAAAGTATAATTATAATTATTATGTTTTATTACAATTTTAAGCGTATTTGTGCAACTTCCGGCCGTTTCCGGAAATGCATCCGTGTCCGCCATTTTACGGTCTCCAAGTGCAGTCAAGTGAGGTCCGCCATTATCGGCAGCTGCCAGCTGGCTTTGGAGGACTGAGTGTCCCATCAGGGTTGCCTCATACGGATAAATTAGCTGGAAACACTCTGTGAACTCTGTGGACATCTCAGGCCCGAAGCAACAGCTGCGGATCGCTTCCACCACCGCGCCGCCCGACAACAGCAGCTGATGGGCTGGGTTAACCACGCAGCTAATGCCGGAGCTAATGAGTGCTGCTAATGCTGGAGCTGCGGGACCAGAAGCCGTGGATTGCTCGATGCCGCCCGACAACAGCAGCTGATGGGCTGGGTTAACCATGCAGCTAATGCCGGAGCTAACGAGTGCTGCTAATGGTGGAGCCTAACATCAGCTAACGCGGAGCAGCTTGTTTTGGATGGACGAACATCGTGGAGAAACGGCTTTCAGTAAGTTATAATTTTTTTTCTGGCTCCAAATGTATGAAGTTAACAAGCTAACAGTCCTTCTTGTAAACAGTTTGGACTGTGTGTGCGCGTGTGGAGCGGAACGAAGCAGGGGAGCTCGGACGTGCAAGAGCTAATGCTAAAAGACAAAGGCAGGCTTTGACCAGCTCAAAGTAAGAAATTATATATTTTTTATTTATTCATTTATTTACATGTGATACTGTACATGTAATTACTGTATGCACTAGGTGTGTTAGGATAGGCGAAGTGCTTGGAAACTGTACAGTAACATACATATACGTGCAGGCAGTGGCGGCTCGGGTGGGCTCCGACTTACGGCAAAATCGACCTACGAACGGTCCTTAGTCCGGAACTCGTTCGTAAGTGGGACTTCCTGTGAACTCGTTCGTAAGTTGGGGACTTCCTGTACTCTATAAAAAAGCTAAGTCTGGTCCTCTGGACATTCAAAAAAAACTGTACATAGTACAACTAATTGTTACTGTAGCCGTTTTCGCATTGGCCAGCCCTCAATGGCCCGGGCTGCCCCTGGGTGGCTCTGGGCCACCCGCATTCATTACGCATTTGCCGCAGAGCCGCCTTGAAGTGGGTGGGCAGTTCTCTGGAAGTGGGTGGGGTGCTCTCTTCACGTGGGTGGAGTGTTCGTGTTTTAAGAGAGGAGACTCCGCTAAAAAAAATTGTTAGCTGGATATATATACTGTATATTAGTGTTTCTGAGTTAAATTTTTGTTAATAACTGATCACAAATCAGCTTATGTTACAACGTAAATAACAACGAAGCGCGGACCCATTTCCGCCTTTCAGCGCGGCTTGAATGTCATTAAAATATAACTAATATTGTCTAACTGTTGCGCGCAGCCAGGGTTTTAAAATATAACTAATAATCTCTAACTCCTTTGCGTAGCTAGAATGTCAAGAGCGGTGATTCCTTCATAAGCAACGTGAACTCCCAAAAAAACAATCTGCCGCCGTGGCTTACAGCGTTAATGCTGTTGTATCTTGACCAGACGAAGTGGGTTCGCGTCCCACCTGGGACAATGTTTTTTTTTTACGTTTGTCTTTTATTGGAGTAAATAAAAAGGAGTTTTGTTTGGTAGATAAAAAGGAGTTTGTTTGGTAAAATGCTTAACAAAACTCCTTTTTATTTACTCCAATAAAAGACAAACGTAAAAAAAAACATTGTCCCAGGTGGGACGCGAACCCACTTCGTCTGGTCAAGATACAACAGCATTAACGCTGTAAGCCACGGCGGCGGATTGTTTTTTTGGGAGTTCACGTTGCTTATGAAGGAATCACCGCTCTTGACATTCTAGCTACGCAAAGGAGTTAGAGATTATTAGTTATATTTTAAAACCCTGGCTGCGCGCAACAGTTAGACAATATTAGTTATATTTTAATGACATTCAAGCCGCGCTGAAAGGCGGAAATGGGTCCGCGCTTCGTTGTTATTTACGTTGTAACATAAGCTGATTTGTGATCAGTTATTAACAAAAATTTAACTCAGAAAAACTAATTCAGCTAACAATTGTTTTAGGGGTTTCTGTAGTTAAATTTGAATGAAATTCAACCCTCGCGCTGAGGTTGTTTGAATGAGTCCCGCCCCTGCTACAAACAACGAATCAAATGAGAGCAGTACATGACGTCAAACTGGGTCCGTGGGGCTGGGCCCGATAGAACCACGGTGAAGATGGTTCCAGAACAAGGGTGGATCCCGGGCGGAAAAGGTAAATGCGAACACGCCGAACCCGGGTTAGAAGCTGGGAGAGCCGGGGAGGGCTGGCCAATGCGAAAACGGCTTGTGTGTACTGTGAACGCGGTTTTACATCGTAAACAAATACGTACGGAGGATGGACCGAGTTGGACGGCGGTTTTACGACGTAAACGCAATACAGAATACGGAGGAGGGACGGAGGAACGGCTTCACCAGCATACCAGTAGGTTATTAACTCTTTTTTCCCCTTCATTAGCTCCCAAATGTATGTGTGTTTTGATAATTATGTAGGGTACTGTGTTAGGATAGGCTAAGTGCTTGGTAAAATACAAACCGTTTTCGCACTGCACGGCCCTCAGTGGCCCGGCCCGCCCCACCTTCTAACCCGGGTTCGTGTGGTTCACATTTGCCTTTTCGGGCCGGCGTCAGCTCTCGTTTTGGAACCCACTCGACACAGGTTCTTATCGGGCCGAGCTCCCGGGCCCAGTTTGAAGTCATGTACTGCTCACTTTTGATTTGTTGTTTGCAGCAGGGGCAGGACTCGTTCTAACAACAACCTCAGCATGAGCTGATTTTCATTAATATTTAACTACAGAAACCCCTAAAAAAATTGTTAGCTGAATTAGTGTTTCTGAGTTAAATGTTTGTTAATTACTGATTACAAATCAGCTTATGTTAGAACGTAAATAACACGAAGCGCGCACCCATAAAGAGCATTTCCGCCTTTCAGCGCAAGCTGAATGTCATTAAAATATAACTTATATTCTCTAACTCTTGCGCACAGCCAGGGTTATAAAATATAACTAATAATCTCTAACTCCTACGCATAGCCAGAATGTTACAAGGGGTGATTCCTTTATAGGTAAAGTGGACTCCTGAAAAAAACAATGCGCCGCCGTGGCTGAGAGGAAACGCGCTCGGCTTTCCACTCTACATTTTATCTTGACTCGAACGGGTTCGAATCTTACCTGGTACAAGTTATTTTACGTTTGTCTTTTATTGGATAAAATAAAAAGGAGTTTGTTTGGTTAACACAAACCACTTCTTTTTTTTTATCCAATAAAAGACAAACGTAAAATAACTTGTACCAAGTGAGATTCAAACCCGTACGAGTCAAGATAAAATGTAGAGTGGAAAGCCGAGCGCGCTTCCTCTCAGCCACGGCGGCGCATTGTTTTTTTCAGGAGTCCACTTTACCTATAAAGGAATCACCCCTCGTAACATTCTGGCTACGCGTAGGAGTTAGAGATTATTAGTTATATTTTAAAACCCTGGCTGCGCGCAAGAGTTAGAGAATATAAGTTATATTTTAATGACATTCAGCTCGCGCTGAAAGGCGGAAATGCTCTTTATGGGTGCGCGCTTCGTGTTATTTACATTCTAACATAAGCTGATTTGTAATCAGTTATTAACAAAAATTTAACTCAGAAACACTAATATATATATTCATCTAACAAATATTTTTTAGCAGCGTGTCCTCTCTTAAAACACTGTACTGTAAGTGCGCACACGAGAACACTCCACCCACGTCAAGAGAACACCCCACCCACTTCAAGAGAACGCCCCACCCACTTCAAGGCGGCTCTCCACACAATGCGTAATGAGCGGGGGCGGGCCAGACAGGGCTCTGGGCCAACCAGGGACGAGCCGGGCTGGGGAGGGCCGTGCAGTGCGAAAACGGCTACCGTACTGTACATATATGGTTCGGTATGTTAGTTCCGACTTACGTTGAAATTCACTTTACGCCGCCGCGCAGGAACGGAACTCCGTCGTACATCGAGGACTACCTGTATATATCTCTGGAACATTTTTCTCCGCCTGATTTGTGGGTATTTTTTAGCATGTGCCTTTTCACCAGAAGACAGCTGTGGTAGATTCCCTTTAAGCCCATTAGTCAAAAGATTGTGCTGATATGGATGTATCTGATCCAAGGAAAACCATGGTGCCTGAACTAAAGGTCAATTGTGGCAGTATCTCCCTGGCTCATTAACGCAAATGTTTTTTCTAAACCAAGCAGCTGATAGGGAGCAAAATATGACTTTGTAGCAGTTTTTATTCTTGTACTATGTGTTCTTACAAAAGCACAGTGATATTAGTTTAATTCACAATGTGTGTGCAGTTTGAAGGGATTACACAAACTGGCACACACACTCTTTCGCATATTCATCAATCCTATAAGCAATGTAGTATTTTTACAAAACACATCCACCCACACAAGCTTTGGATTATGTTTTTTTATTTTTTTATTTTTTTTTGTGTGCTTTGCCTCAAAAAGTAAAGTCCCTTCTTTTGTTGACCTTGACTCTATTTTTCAGTGTTATCAAATAAGTGCAGAGTTTTGGAAGAGAATCGTGAAAATCTATAACTTTCTTTATTTTTATTCTCTTACTCTATTATTTATTGTGGATATCCCAGCCTGCTTTGCCAATGGCCAAGCCGCAAGGAATTGTCTGTGGAATGGTCAGGAATGCTAATCTACCAAGAAAAGGCAGGTGCTCTATCTTCCTCTGTAACCTGCTGCTCTCCTCTTGCTTGTTTGTTATTCTGGTTCACTCTAGCATAAGGGTCAATTTGAGTCCTGTAAATATTTTTTCCTAGGATTTTACCCTACGTTTTTGATTAAACCTGTCTTTAGACTTGGCATGTTGTCTACCGGTACTCTAGAATATCTGTTCCCCATTGACACAGCTTGAATTTCTCAGTTACATCAAACCACTCGATTTGACTCTTCTCAACTCAGCTTTTCTTTTCCTTGTTTTCCTCTGCGGACAGTTTCTCTTCAGTGTGGGTGGAATCAGCGGTGTACCTTTTGTAGCAGCATATGAAATTCACAATGCCAAAAAAAACAACAACAACATAAGTGTGTATTTACTGTTGTAATTGATTTATCTGAGTTTGGTAAGAAGGTTTAACCTATTTGTGCAACACCAAACTAGAGTTGTATTTGGGTCTAAAAATCGACCCAGCCTGGCCTGAGCCCATAGACATTTTGTCTCAGCCTGACCTGACCCGGAAACTTTAATTAGGGGCCTAAACCCAAAACACCACCACCCCACCTCGACATTTTTTTTAAACTTAAGCTTTAACTGCTTTTGTAAGCAAATCAGTTTGACGTGATAGTTTTCAAAACATATTTCAAAGAAAGACACAAGATTTCTTGTTTATTAACAAGTCCCCAAATAGATATTAACATAAAAAATGAAAAGCCTAAAAAATCAGGTCTAAAGATAGGCTATTATACAGATGAACAAAAATATTGTTAGGGCAAAATTATGTGGAAAAATATAGAACAAGGCTATTTTAATTGAACACGCTGCTCGCTTCGGCTTTTGTAGATTCAGGTGCTGCAACTTTTCTTTTCAACCTTTATTTAGTCAGGTAAATCTCATTGAGCCTCGCGGACTCATTTACAAAAGCCACCTGCTACAAACTAAAGAATGATGAACAGCAATGATACAATTACCTTAAAGGTGCAGTCTGCAGTTTCTGTAGTGCAGTCTGTAAGTTTTCTAAAAATATATTTTTAACATATTTCTTCACTCTGTCACTATCTCCTGACAGACTGATGTTAGACAAAGTAATCTTTGAAAAAAACTATAGTCCCCTTGCTTCTCCAGGTGTTACTAAAAGCATTTCTAAAAAGCCACAGTGACCCGCCGTTAACCAGCCAATAAAAACAGAGTTTTTAACCAGCCAATAAAAACAGAGCTTGAATTTGAATTTCAGCAGAGCAAGGGGGAGCAGAGCCATATATGGCTCTGAGGGGGAGGGATCAGAATGCTTTCCCTGTTGAAATTTTTTCTAAGTGCTGCGTTCTACAGAGACTGCACCTTTAAAGCTGCACTATGTAACTTTGTAATGCAGTCTAACTTTTCTAACAATATATTTTTAACATATTTCTTCACTCTGTCACTATCTACTGACAGACTGATGTTAGACAAAGTAATCTTTGAAAAAAACTATAGTCCCCTTGCTTCTCTATCAGCATTTATAAAAACACTAAAAACACAGAGTGACCCGGACAATGACCAGCCAATAAAAACAGAGTTGTTTGTCACGCCCCAACCCACGCCCCCGCCTGTCCCAGCCCCAGCGCCGCGCACGTTCTCATTCAAAGGATTGCAAAGCGATGCAGGACTGTTTTGTATGTGACACAAATGTATTAAATATCCCTTCTTCATCCCAGAGCTGGACTTTTCTTTTGTTTTTTTGCCAAAAGTCAAGTGATCGCTTCATCCTTCACTGACAGGAATGAGGAAATGGATTTGTCACGAGCGAAAAAAAAACTCATGTCCAACGTGGCTGCGTGAAGCTCTGCTGATTTCAGGGTGTTTTTGTGTTGTTGGACCAGTGCTTCATGGTTTTATTTTATTTTTTAGAACGTTTTATTAACATATAATCACAGAACTTTGCAGCGTCTGCCACAGGACATGTAGTGGGGGCGGAGCATTCCAGACATTCCAGACCTACACTGACAGAAATGAGGAAGTCACATGCGAATTAAATCATGTCCAACGTGGCTGCGTGAAGCTCTGCTGATTTCAGGGTGTTTTTGTGTTGTTGGACCAGTGCTTCATGGTTTTATTTTATTTTTTAGAACGTTTTATTAACATATAAACACAGAATATTGAAGCGGCTCCGAGCGGACATGCAGCAGGAGGTGGAGCAGAACTCAAGTCCAGCAGAGCACGGACTGTGGCTCCCCTTCAGAGTCATATATGGCTCTGAGGGGGAGGGAGCAGAATGCTTTTCCCTGCTGAAAATATGTCTTAAGTCCTGAGCACAACAGAAACTTACATAGTTTAGCTTTAAACAATAAACAATAGAAAAACTAGCAAAACTATCAAAAAAACTTCCTTCACTACAAAAGACAGCAGGGTGCGGAGTGGAACGCACGCGTCCATTGATCCATCCAGCCGATGAGCCGCAGATCAATCTGAAGCTCAACGGGACTTTTTTTTACCTCTTTCAACTGGCTGGTCGGACCTGAGTGTGCACCTGACCTGACGCACATCAGCAGGTTTCACTGTGCTGGCTTTGTACAGTGAGTTATTCAGATTTTAGCTTTTGTTTAATGCTTTCCAGCTCCGTAATGTTGCTTGTTGTGGGTCACTTGCAAATAATCAGATGTGTGATAAGAGGAGTAATGCAGGGCAGGTGGGGCCACATGCACAATTGGTGCCAGCGCTACTCTCTCTTTTCACAGTCTGATTAACTTCTGCATTCTATTTTATTTCTTCCCTCATCCTCAACAGTAAACTTACTGCCTTCTCTTTTACAAGTACTGTACCGGTGTATGAATGTGTGTATGAATGGGTGGATGGCTGGTACTGTGAAGCGCTTTGGGGCCCCTCATAGGGGGCTGGAAAGCACTATATAAGTAAGCTCCATTTACCATTTACCATTACAAGTAGATTATCACAATTTTATATTGTGCATTCTTATTTATTTTTCTTTGTGCTGTATGATTCATAAAACCACATCAAAAGTCCGAGACCGATCCAGCCCGCCCATCAAGCGCATAATTTTGGCCCAATCCGGCGCAAATTTCGGGTCGAGCCAGGGACAGGCTCAGGTCAGAAATTGCAACTCTACACCAAACTCACTTTCTACCAGTAGGGAAAAATGAGCAATGTGTAAATCCATATTTGTTTTAACGAACTATGCTTTTGGAGTTGTGATCTATCCACATGATTGTGCCATCCTACATTATGTCATATATTTGGCTGACTGATCTTTTATATGTGCATATAAATGGCTTCTATCTTTAGAGGGCAAGAAAGAGTGCTGATTTGTGCAGGACAGCAATGCTGTGGAAGATGATAAGTCTATATTAAGCCCACAGGTTGGGTTTGTTTCCGTTCAGTGATCTGCAGAGTTTTCACTTTTCAGAGTAGCATTAACTCAGACAACTTGTAACCTCAACAAAGGTAGTTAAAATACTCCAGTACAATGCTCCACCTTCACAGAGGAGAAACAAAGCCAGTTGTTTAGCTGGATCTTGCGATGGGAAAGGACCATTTGCACATGTGCTGCTGGCATGTTCAATAGGACCACAGGCAGAGATTCAGCAGGCATGGTGCTGAATAATTCCAAAGAGGTCAAACGTACCATCCTGCTCTCTGGTGTCCATAACGCCAGCCTAGGAGAGTGTTAGATGAAATGTTTGCTGACAGAAGAGAGAAGGAAGAGAGCTGACTGAGCGTATGGGCCTCAGAGCCAGGATTAGCCTCTTTGCCCTTGTCGGAGCAAAGCATGAGCAGGCAAGGGAGCAGAGACACAGCAGGGCCGAAAGGGGGAGTGGACATGATGCATAAAGCAAGAAGTGGTGAATCGAGGACGGAGTTCAGTGAAGAAATGTGTCAGGAAGAGATAAAAGACTGAGAGGCACTTTTCAAAGCAATGATTGTTCTGAAGTAGCAGTCCTGCAAGCCAAGGCTGTGACCTCTTTGTGTGTGAGGATCCATGTGTTCAGAAAACTTCAGTCACAACCATCTTTAAAATGCTGGTGAAGATTCTCAGTCATCCAGGACATGATAAAATCAAAAAAGATGTTTAATACAGAAACAACTGGACTTTATTTGTAACAGAAGACGTTTCGCTTCTCATCCGAGCAGCTTTCTTCAAACCATCTGTAAAACTTCAGCTTTTAGTTGTCTCTGAAGGACCACCAGCAAAACCAATAAACCTCACAATTCAAAAATAAGACTACAGTATTAGGGAAAATACAACAATAGAGGCAGATTATGTCTTAATTTTTAGGTAAGACAAGAGTTTTTTTTTTTAATTTGGCAGTTTGCCTTTGTCACAACAATGATCCTCTGCTTTATATTTTAGTATTATCAGTTTTCCTTTAAATTAGATTATCTCGCGGATACGTTGTTGAACTTTTCACCAGTTGCAGACATTAAATGCCAAAAAAGGGAAACTCGAAAGTTGTTTTGTTTACTGGAAACCAGCGTGTTAGAACTCAGAAAATAGATTAAACCAGAAGCTGACACTTAGAAAGTAATTTTTTTACATAAAGTAAAAAGCTTGTTAAGGAAATCAAATATACTACAGTATAGATGTTCTATCGAGCATTGCTTTATGGCGTTTAGTTTGCTGAAATAATTGACACATTAAAAGATCATTTGAAATTCACTGGACAGATTGATAGTGGGCTTACTTGAGGCACCATTCAATAGGTTAAATTAGTATGAATAGAAAGAAAAAATAAAAACCACACGTAAAGACATGTATTTAATTTAAAGTCTTACTGCTTCACAATGGTGAGGGTTAAAATTATGTTGTTTCAATTACCGTATTTTCCAGTCTATAAGCCGCACCTTTTTGCCTAATTTGCATGCCCTGCGACTAATAGAGAGGTGAGACGTGTTTATGGATTTCCCCCCATATTTTTAGACCAATTTTTGGCTCAGATATGACCGTTTTTCATTTTGGCAAAAAATGCTGCAGTACCACTTTTGTCCGCTAGGGTACACGACCGTTCCCACCTCATGTGTCCGAAGGCAGCCTCCTCTGGTCGGACACACTCTGTCGCTGCCCGGCCTCCTGCTCTGGAGGTATGAACTACTGTTAGCTGTGTTTGTTAGCAAAATAAGTCAAGAACCACAGGACAGATTTTTATCAAACTTACAGAAAGTAATCACTGTATGGACATTTACAACTGATTAGCTTTATGAGATGTTTGAGATAAAATTTGATGTTTTATAACCGTAACTGTGTCGTGGTTAGCTTAGTTGTTTTTCCGGGTACAAATAGCTCATAAACCAAACGGCAGATTTTCTTTAAACTTACAGAAAGTAATTACTTGGTGGTCATTTACAAACAGTTAGCTGTAGGAGATTTTTGAGCTAAAATTCTATTTATTTATAATTTATTTTTGCAGCGCACGCAACAGTTTGGAAGAAGTCAAAGCGAAACAATTTAAATCCAGCTGATTTGACCATTTCGTGAATTTATTAAGGAACGGTTAAGCTCAGGAACCCTTGTGCTATAATGTCAGCTAAGAAATATATATTTTTAAAGCGTTTATCTAGATAAATTTTAAAGAAATAAAGCCATCCACCCGCGCGCGTGCACATGGCAAAATACTTTTTTAAATAAAGCTGATTTGACAATTACGTGAATTTATTAAGGAACGGTTAAGCTAAGACACATCTTTGCTATAATTTTCAGCAAACAAATAATTGTTTTTACCGTGTTAATCTTGTAAAGTCCTTCCGTGCTCGCTCGCTCTGTGGCCGCCATTTTCAGCAGGGCAAATGACGCGCTGACGCGTCGCATAGCGGTGACGCATAATAGATGCAACTTAAATAGAGGTGCGACATGTTTATGGATTTTTCCAATTTATTGCCAATAATTGGACAATGCGACTTATAGAGAGGTGTGACTTATCAGTCAGAAAATACGGTACCTGTTTGGGAAGGGAAATAAATTATTGTGCTTTTGTTTAACACTTGATTCAATCATTTTAGAGATTATTATCGCATATACATGTAGATCACAAATAAAAGCCCCCAGCAGCATCAGTATGGCTACAGTACTGTACTTGTTTCCTGTGGACTGACCTCCACCAAACTCCTGTGGGATGCTCATTTGAAAAGAGCTTCTAAATGCTTATCAGCAGCAAAGTTCTCCTCAACAGCAGGGGTGGAAAAAGCTTCAAAGACTGCTGAGATGATTTCTTTGAAATTTAGAAATTAAGACTTGCGTGCTGCTAGTTGCCTCGACATGATAGGATTGCTAAGATTAAGAGTGTACTCATGTGATAAGTGATCACTACACTTGAAGAGTAAAGATGGGTGCCGTAGCTTTGTTCCCTCTCCCCACAGACGTGCTTACCGGTAGTTTCACTTAATTTTATTGTGGGCAGATTTTTTTATTTGTTCTGGATGTGTTTGCGGTGGACGGAGTCTCAGAAAGAAGCAGCAGAGGCTTTTACTATGAAGCAGGATTTTGCGTTTTTGTGCGGTTGACCTTGTATTTTCAGTACAGCGAGACCTGAATGACTTGACTATTGATTGTCCAAAAAGCTGAAAGGTTTGTCTCCAAGCAAATTTTTCTACATTTAGCTTTTGAAAATCACCTGCCGGGACTCAACAGTAAGAGCAGGGCTTTGCTTTCCCTGCAATTGTGACATAAAAGAGACTAGATTCAATTGTTTTTCAAAGAGCTCTTTCATGCCAGGCCTGAGATGCTGGAGTTCTGCATTGGGTTCATGTGTGAAATGACCTAAACAAAAATAACACAGCAGGGTTTTGAACCAATCCAATGCAAATATTCCTCAAAGCTGGCTGGAAATAGTCACAGAGCTATAGTCGGCAACTATGTGTGATGCGGAGGATGATGTGTGCAGTGTTAAACTCTTACCGTCCACTGCTTCCACAATGCACACACACTATCCAAACAATGATGGTGTGAAGAGGGAATGTCATTGCAGCTATGTCACAAAACCATAGTGCAAAAGAAACTAAAGAATAAAGAAACTTCTACATGGAACATTGTTGCTAAAACCAACAATAATCTGGTCAGTTTTAAAGGTCCACTGACATCATTTTTGAAATTTGCATAAAATGATACAAGATATATATCTTGTATCATTCAACTATGTTCGTTTTTGCAAACAAAATGATAAATTAATGAAAATTCCTTTCAAACTGAGTTTAAAATTAAAAAACGTGTTTCTTCATGGAAAATCCGATTACACACGAATGCACCATCTGTGACGTAGGAAGTCTGCGTGCTAGGATAACTCATAACGTATTCTCTGCCTGATTGCCTTTTTTTTGTATAACTTGAAAAATGCCGGTACATTGTGTCGCATTTGGTTGTTCTAATATCATCAGTGAACAAGTGAGCCTTTTCAATTTCCCAAAAGATGTAAGACATTCGTCAAGAATGAAATAAATAAAGCTGCCCCCACCTCGGAGCTCCCTCGTTTCCTGAAAAGGTAAAACTCAAATAAATACGGGTGCAGACCTAAATTAGAACCTGCTGTTTCTGCTCATCTAACGTCCTGCTTCCCAAACTGAAGACAAATCGCTCAAATCTTAACTTAGATTGATAATTTCGTCGTTTTAATTCTTGTCAGCCATGATTATTTAATAGGGGCGTTCTAAAGAAGTTCTCCTTGCAACGTCACAGATGTTGCTTTCGCGTCTAGTCGGATTTTCCATGAAGAAGCACGGTTTTTAATTTTAAACTCACTTTTAAAGGAATTTTCATTAATTTATCATTTTGTTTGCAAAAATGAACATAGTTGAATGATACAAGATACTCTTGTATCATACAAGATATATATCTTGTATCATTTTATGCAAATTTCAAAGATGATGTCAGTGGACCTTTAAGCTAACACTGACACTTGATAGCATGAAGGTAAAACTTTTTGTATCCTAGCTGGTAATGAATGGGTTTTTACGACGGAGCTTTAGGGCCACGCTAAGAAGAATAAAACAAATTAAAGCCTTAAAATGATGAAAATAAAGTCATAGTATTACAAGAATAAAGTCGAATAAAGTCTTAATATTATGAAAATAAAGTCGAACAAGACTTTTT
>JBBPBX010002285.1:14641-40107 GCA_038048925.1 Garcialebias charrua | reverse complement strand
CAAATTCATGCTGAAGCTACAGGGAAATGAAAACAAACAGATGCCTTCTGTTCTACAAAAGATTATTTTTACTTTTCAAAATAAGTACTGTAACTGTTAATTTTGTTTTACTTTGTATTTAAAAAATGGTGGATTCAATGAAATGCCTTACATGCATACAACAATGTTCAGTCAGGTAATCTAGATGGTTTCTTTTTTTTTCTGAGACATTTCATCCTTCATCCAAAGGACTTCTTCAATCTGAGGAGCCACCAATAAAATGAGTCGCACAAGCAGCACACTCCCATAGTGGACAAAAACAGTTTGCTGGTAATTAGATGGCCTCCGGGGCCCGCCCTCTCCTCCAACTCTCTCCCTCAACTCCTCTGAGGTAATGCCAAAGTGGTTCAAAGCACCAAAGTCCATGCTCAATAATCCAGGTAACAATCCAACAATGTTTAGTTAGGTCATCTTGACAGATTTTGTTTTTTTTCTGAGACATTTCATCCTTCATCCAAAGGACTTCTTCAATCTGAGGAGTTTGTTGGTGGCTCTTTGAATTGAAGAAGTCCTTTGGATGAAGAACGAAACGTCTCCGGAAAAAAAATAATAATCTGTTCATATCGCCAGACTGAACATTGTTGGATTTTTACCTGGATTACTGAGCATGAACTTTAGTGTTTACATGAATACATATTCTTTTAAGTTTTAAATTTAGGAGGGAAAATAAAGTATATTTGAAAGTTTAAAGATTTTTTTTTCCCAGTTACAAAGTTTGAAGTTAAGTGTAATAGACTTGCAAAACAGACACAGATGGACAAACCGATCTGTTTGTTACTGTGTTTCATTGCGAGGCGGACATAGTTTTTTCTTCTTCTTCTGATAGTGATAGTATTACCTCCAAAGAATAATCTCAACTGCTAACCTCATACGTTTTCATTTGTGCTGCTCAGCTAAACACTGGAACAGTCTGGACGCCATCCAACGCCCTGCCTGGGTTTTGTAAACAACCTCTAAAATGGCTGAGAGAAGGAGAGAGGAGGAACATTTGGCATTCAGAGGGCAGACTGAGTGATGACAAAAGGCTTGAAGACAGGATGAAATGAATGGTTATAAAGTGAAGAACAAGGCAGAGAGCCCAGATTCAGCCGCAATACGTGGACCAAGACTACTGCTTTGATCTGACTCTGAAATTTCAGATTTTTTAATTAAATTGATTTTCACACCATTATCAACAGGAAGTTGAAAAGGTTGCATTTTAGCCATCTGTTCTACCAGTACCTTCATTTTTCTATTTTAATGATTTGTTTCGTCTTCCTGCCTTAAAGGTTCAGACTAGAAATGGCTAAAGTTTATTAAAACATATCTCAGAACATCATCTCATATTTTCAAAGAGTTCCACCTACAATTTTCCTTTCACACATCTGCCCTTTGTTTGACTTTCAAGCTAATTTAAAGCACAAGCATTGAGTCAGAAGAATCCTAGCCAGCAGGAAAAGGGAAGGAGAAACTGACTGAGGAGTCTCACAACAATAATGCTGCTGTACTTGGAGCCAAAATATGCATATATATATTAAAGTTAATGAAGAATGATAAATCCCATCATTTCTCTTGAAGAACACGGTTGTATGTATTAGAAAAAAGGTGATATAACAAAGGTTAGATCAAATAAACAGTACAAAAAATGTTTTTGTGACTGATACACCCCCCCCCTCAGTATTTTATTCCAGCATTAAATATTGTTTGAATGTTTATCACACTATTGTGATTCTTTTTTTTTCGTACATTTTTGTGCGCAATTCACGTCCTGCAGTTTTCAAGATGTTTCAAAAAAATCATACGTCGAAACAGTCAACTCTTTCAGTTCATTCCTGCTATGACTTTGGGTATTGGTGCAACTTTAATAATAATAATAATGAATTTAATTTATACCGCACTTTTCATTAATAAAAATCTCAAAGTGCTAGCCTTTTCTGTCATTTCTTTTCCTCATAGAAAATGAATTGAGCTCATTTTACATCCATCAGATCTTTAGGTTTGTTTACAACCCTATATTGCTCCTTTCACATTTTGTTCCAGTTCAGCTTCTTTCAGCTTCCTTCTGCAAATTTAAACTTTTTTCAGCTACTTACAGCTACTTTCAGCTTTTTCAGCTGTTTTGTGCTCCTTTCAGATTATTTCCGCTAACTACAACATTGTTGTGCTTCTTCTAAACATGTTTGCCAATTTCAGCTTGTTATGTTCCGTTCAGCTTTTTTTCTGTGTTTCAGCTTTAATGCTATTTCAGCTACCGTACTCACAAAAAAGGTTAAATCATTTCATCTGGACCATTTTCTTTAAGGGAGACTGTGGCCTGCCAACCAGACCTGTCCCATAAGTAGCCTTCATTGCTGTGTTTCAAGCTGTTGGAATCTCAGAAGCTGGTTTTTAACACATGCAAAAAGACACATCTGTCCCAAACACTCAATCATCTTGATTAACAATCAAATGCTTTAGGCCAGAAGGCCGATGCTACTCACAGAAACAGCCTGAAGACACCAGGCCAAAATTGTATTTCAGCTACTATTTAGCTGTTTTTATGATCACTTTAGGTTTTTCAGTTATTCCACATTTTTTTGCACTCATTTCAACTTTTTTCAGCGTAATTCAGCAAAAATATGCTCTCTCCACTTCCTTCTTGTAATCTGCCTTTTAAACTACTTTTCATCAGTTTTGTAGTTGTTGTTGTTGTTGTTGTTGTTGTTGTTGTTGTTGTTGTTGTTGTTGTTGTTGTTGTTGTTGTTGTTGTTGCTGCTGCTGCTGCTGCTGCTGCTGCTGCTAATTTCAGCTTTTTTCACATAATTTCCATTTTTTTGTGCTAAGTTCTGCTTCTTTCAGACTAATTGGGCAATCATGTCCTTTCTGCTTTCTTTGGCTAATTTAAGCTTGTTCTAACTTTTCAGCTACCTTTTTAGCATTTTTAGCTAATTTTAGCAGTTTTCAGATAAATTGCATCTTTTGCTGTAATTTTGGCTACTTTAAGCCTTCTTTATGCTAATTTCAGCTTGTTATGCTCATTTCAGCTTTTTTTGCTAGTTTCTGCAAATTTGGCTACTATCTAGCTGTTTTTTATGCAAATTTTAGCTTTTTCACCTAATTCCACGTTTTTTTTGTTTGTTTGTTTGTTTGTTTTGTTAGGTTGTGCTAATTTCAACTGTTTAGGCTTCATTCTGGTAGTTTAAGCTTAGTTCTGCCTTTTCAGCTTCTTTTCATCTTTATTTATTTATTATTGTTATTTTTTGCTAATTTCAGCGTTTTGGCTAATTTACTAATTTTTGTGATCATATCTGCTTATTTAAATCAAATTCAGCAAATATGTGTTCTTTCTGCTTTCTTCTGATAATTTACACTTGTTCTTCGTTTCAGCTACATTTCAGCAAGTTTTTAGCTAATTTCAGCAGATTTTCAGCAAGTTCTTCTGCAAGCATTTACACTGTATTTTCACAGAAAATGCAATTTCTCTAGTTTAAATTTTTTTGTTGTTGGTTTTTTTTCCCCCCTACAAAATATAAGCCATGCCTGTTTTTATTTCCCCCCCTGGGCTCCAATGGAAGTAATAAACCATGAAAACTGTGATTTGGGTCTCGCCTATCCAGGTGAACAAAGGCTCCCTCGACTATACGCATAGATTGGGTGCAGTCCCGGCTCCCTCCCACAATTAATGGATTATGTTTCATCTTGTAGGTGGGCGCTCCAACCCGGTGCGGTGGTTCTGTCTCACCCTCCTCTCTTGCTACACAAAATCGACATAGCTTGAAAGAGAATCGGTCTGCCGCAGTATGTTGCTGAGGTGGGAAATGTGCGCCCCTGGCATTTCAGATGGCCCCACGCCAACTCAACGGCAGTTCCCTGTATTTTACTGAGTGCATGAAAAATATATATATACAAAAAATATGCAATGGTTTGTTTTAAGATTTAAGACGCCCACTCACTTTTTTCCTTTTCTGTGTATTGGATTTCATTCTGCATGTTGAATTTTTATCATGCCTTTTTTTAAAGTACAATGACAGTGTCTCTTCTTGATTTTGTAACTTTTTTGAATGTTTCTAGTCTGAGGTGCCTTTTGTCACCTTTTTGCATAAAAAAAAAAAAACTTGTTTATTTGGTCCAAATTTTTAAATGACAAAATAAATGCATATTACAGCTGTTGTCCAGATGGGGTTGGTTTTCATTTTTTTCAGTTAAGGACTGCCAACTATTAGGTGACATTGGGACAGTTACGTTAAGTTTTTGTTATAGGTTCATTGAGGTGGATTATAGTTATTCTTTGGTCTTGATCTGTTGTCATTCTTTTCCTACAAATGGTTCAAGTTAATGAATAAAAAAAAAGACTTTCACACCATGTCTGTACTTCCCTACCCTGGTGTCCTGTTCATTACTGGTTCCAGTTTTATCTTCTTTGCTCTCTGTGCCGTTGACATAAAGGGCAGCCATGAAGGTCCTGCTGTTCTGGACCAGCATGGTACCCCAAGTGTGTTCTAGTTTATAGTTTTAGTATTTGTTTCTAAACGTCTAATTGGTATAACACCACCTTACGTATTCAAACTTTTGCCCTCTCACCTTCCAGCCAGAAACACTGAAGCCTAAAAACCAGGTGCTCTTAGATGTTCCTTGATCCAGAAACAAAAAAAACTAAAAAAGGTGACAATAATTTTGGTGTAATTTAATCTGTGAAACAGCTTAATTTTTAACATATACTGGTAACTATATATATAAAGTGCAATGCCTCAAATGCAATGTATTTTTTGTGCATTAACTTATTTGCTACAATTTTCGTATAGCCCTCAAAGTCAAGTAAGGACCTTCATGTCCTGACGTCTTTGCCTGTGTGGACCTGTTATCTTGTTTTTATTTTTCTGCCAGTGGAGATCAAGTAGAGCTAAAAGCTAGGGGTTAGTGCTAAACTGGCTTCAGCAGACACTGGCTTGTCACTCAGTCTCAGGCCTGTCCTTAGAGATAAGACCCATGGCCTACTTAGGCTGATCGATGATGAGATCCATACAAACACTCTCCCACTCAGTTTGCTCTCTTTGTCTTTGTCATTAACTTACTTTCTTTTATCAGAATTTTGCTTTCAGGATCCTCGTCATACTTATTAGAAAGGAAAGATAAGCCTTATAGAATGGTATGCACTGAATAACAATGTGACTCCGCATTGACGCATCTATTCCAGGGTTTAATACTGAATAACATTAATATTAAACATGTATTCCCAAACGTATGGTGTAAGTTTTATTTTAACCTTAAAAACCTAGAGAAAACCCCAGCGTTGGCATCACTGGTGTGTATTCCCTTCCCTTGAGCCTCAGTCAAGATTAATACCGTCATACAATATGATGTAAAATTTAAAACAAACAATGACGTTTTTAAAATTACCGTTCCGTCTCCTCATAATTCACAGACTAATCCATTGTTCCTCTTTTTATCACTTCTCCTTATGTTGTCGTAGCTAAAGTCAAGTCAAAGTGTGCTCCCACATTCTTTGCCTGCGCTAATGGGGTCCACTGCATCATTGGAAGGTTCCGCTGTAACGGCTTTAGCGACTGTCCTGACGGGAGCGACGAGGAGAACTGCAGTGAGTTACGCACACACATTCTCACACAACAAGCAGATTCAGTAGCAATCAGACTTCAGGCCACTTTCACAATCAGTAGCAATCTCTTCCAAGTTGTACTATCCTCCAGTCATAACAGTTTATGGATGGAAGCCTACCAAAAATTTGGCTCCTGACTTGAAATTTTTCAAATAGTATATCAAAGTCTTAAGGCCAGACAGATTCCAGCATTTTTACACATGATTTATCTCGCTCGATGTGCACAGCTTTGAACAGACAACACTTCTGGTACGTAATCGCAAATGAAATTGGGAAACTGTTTTTAATATTAAAAACAAAATTACAAGTTGTTTATTTTGCCAATTGCATTAGAACAAAAATAGCTCATTCAGTGCTGATTGTCTTTTCCTGTTGTGTTGAAATAGAAAAGCTTTTGTATTCTTGACTATCAGAATGTGATCAAGTCAGTGTTTTAGCTCCTGAAGAGCCGTGCGGATGTAACAGCATGCTGGCTGTGTCCTACACAAATACATCGCCGAACCTTCCCCACGGCTGGTTTCTAACCCAGATGCAGATAATAAAACAGATATATCATTGCGGAGAGTTCCAGCAAAAAAAAACATTTTAGTTACATGAAGTGACTTGTGAGGCTTCTTTTTTTTCTAATTCCCTCTGAGTAAAATCTTATTCTTTTAACGGAATACCTGTTCTATATGTTAGTTTGGCTTAGGTTAGGAGAAGAGCACATGTCAAAGGGGTGACTGTAGCACAGAGCTGTTCAACTAAATTGCTCAGTGGGGCACAGTTATTGAAAGTCAGCAGTTCAGGGGCCGGACATCCAGCAGTTAATGTCATTAAGTAAGTTTGTTTTATGGTTTAAAATGTAGTTTTATATAAAAATGAACCCATTGGTGGCTGAACTGAGTTCCTTCGTGGGACTGATTTGGCCCCTGGACCACCAGTTGAATAGCCTTGCTGTAGCCTCTTGTTTCAGGAAAGCCAAATGTTGACAAATAAAGTTTATTGAATATGGTAGACCTCTTCTTGTTTCCTGCTCAGCACCATTTGCTTTTCTTCCTACTTTTTTTAAAAAACTCCCTGTTGATTGAATATCCTTATGAGCAAACAAACTGAAAGATAATTCTTAGGGAGCTGCCAGCTGACCTCCACCTTTGGCTATTTAATAATAATTTCAGATAATATGTGTGCTTGTATGCAGCACCATCTGTTGCTCTGTCATGGGTTTCATCTGTGGAAGTACGGTAGATTTTTATTTTATTTATCTAATAACTTTTTTTATTTCTGTTTGAATTTTCCATATTCATTTATGTCCTTTTTTTTCAGAGGGATCCTTATAAAAATATATTTTTAAATAACAAAATGTTTTCATTTCAGGTAAAATTGGGTGGCATGGATATAAAGGATCAATTCTACTGTTTGGCTACTTTTAGATTTGGGTGACAGTAACTTTTTTTTAAAATGAAAACTTGATATCATCAGAGACATAGTTCTGTGCCTGCAGGGCTCATGCTCACAAATCTAATCTCTCCATTAAAACAGATCTTTGCCCTGTGCTCACATCACAAACTGCGTCACGACTGTGTAATTGTCCAGATATTCTCACAAGACAATTACGCCCTATTTTTCAGGAGCAAGACAAAAGAGACCAAACATGTGCTGAAAAGGAGCAGAGGTGCTCAGCAGGATTTGGAGTGTTTCTCTTCTTTTAAGCTTTTGAGTTTTATCTTTTATTAACCTTCACTGATCAAATGTTTAACCAGCTCACACAATTTTAATATTGAAACATGCAAATCTATGTATTATAATAAAGAGAAATATGGGGTGAGATCAAGAAATTCACTTTATATATTTGAGCAATTTGTCAAATCAACTGCTCTAAATTAATAATTCATATGTACTTATACGTTGAGGTTTGGTTCTTAGAATGTAACTCAAACACACAGTGTGTCTCCAACATAATCACCATGAGCTAACTGTTGCCACTTGACCTCTGCCTTGACTCATCCACAGCGGGCAACCCTCTGGTGTGCTCCGAGGCTCGCTTCAAGTGTCGAAACGGACGGTGTGTGGACCGCAGCTTCCTGTGCAACAGCCAGGACAACTGTCAGGACAACAGTGACGAGGAGCTCTGCCTCACCACTGCAGGTACATCTAAAAACAGAAAACAAATCTGACTTTGAAGCGTGTTCATTCTCTATAAAGTACAGTAAAAATGAAGCTAATTGAGTTGGAATTATCCATGACGTCTGCTTGTCACATTATCGTATAATTCTGGAAAAATCTTCAGGAAAATGTGTTGGGCAATCTGTGATTAATGGAGATCCAGCAAAGCCAGTGACAGATTAAATTTCAACCTAAAGGAGACATGTGCTGCTTTGATTTTACTTTGCCAACCTTGAAGATTATTCATCAGCGTGCCCGTTTAACTCAGAGAGAGGCCGCGGTCTGTTCACTGTGTTGTTTGGTGCCACTGTGCAGGGCCTTGTAACACATGAGGCAGCAGCCTGGTGAAGGCTGTGATGCCTTCTGCTGCAGAATATCTTACCCACTGGCAGGAACTTTTATGTGTTGCAGAAGTACTGGCACAGACTTCTCTCAACATCTCAGCTGTACTCCTGCAGTACTATGTAGGGGTGGGCGATATGGCTAAAAGATTATATTGTGATATTTCAGAGCATTATCACGATAACGATAAATTTAGTGATATAACAAAAAAAAATCACATTTATTTATTTGACAAAATTTACTTAACATGTTGCTTTGCAGTATTATATAAATTTTATTTAAAAAAACAACAAGGGGTAATTTTACTGAAATTACTTTATTTTGTAAAGTATTCAGTCTCCAAGTATAATTTTTTTTAAATGATCTGTTATTTAGATTAAAAAAGTTTACACAAAATATAGATCAACAAAATCCACCACAAAACTAAAGTGCAGGTGTATTTTCCTAAAACAACTAAATAAAATGAAGCTTAAGATCTATTGAGCATAAATGAAACCTACAACAAAATATATGTTGCCCTTAAATGAGCTAGAACTTCCAGAACTTGTAACAAGGTGATCAGCTGACCCTGAAACTTGTTGGTGTTTCAGCTTCATCTATTCATGCAGGAATGATTCATTTATCTGACTGATCTGTCTTTATCACCTGCCTCTTGGTCCGTGAACCGACTGTGAAACTCTAGAGACAGTTGAGCTGCGCGTGTTTGTACCGACAGTTTAGAGCGGGGGAGACGCAGCCACACGCAGCTCAGAGAAGGGTGGGGGGAGGGGGGAGCTGTCTGTACCTGCAGTTTAGAGCTGAATGGAGAGAAACTGAGACGCGCGTTGTTTGTTTTTAGCATTTTAGCTATAGTATTGTGCGTAACTAATTAGCGAGTGGAGGTGCGCAGTTCGGTTTGGTCGTTTGAAGCGCTAGGTTGTTAAGGGGTCGGGGTGCCCTGACGTATTACGTCATGAAATTAGCATATCATGATATAACTTTTGCCCGGGCAAGCTTTTTTTACTGGTATTACCGGGAACGATATAATATGGCCCAGCCCTAGTACTGTGCAAAAACACTTACAAATCGTTCATTTTGCAATTTGCTTTCTTGCAGTCTTTAAAAATGCTCTTTATTGATAGTTTTCTAGACTTTCTCAAGATTGCTAATTATTTTTCAAATATCATCAGGGAGACCTTGAAATGCATCTACCACAATACTGGTCCAATATGTGACTGGCCACAGCAAAACCAGGAACAAGTCTCTCAAACTCAAACAAAAAATCAATAAAAGCTTCAAGTTCTCCCATATCTTAAATGCAGATTGCCAACATTGAAATAGCTGTATCTTCTTCATTTTTTTTTTTTTTTGAGTGCCATGTGTTTGGCATCATCGGATAGCTTAGAACCCACACTTTCAGATTCTGTAAATAACTCAAAATGACCCAGGGTAGACTTGTTCCTGGTTTTGCTATGGCCAGTCACATATAGTTAAAAGCTGATGCTGTGTCTGCATCTCTGTGTTACTGTGCTTTTGTCACACTGATTACTGCTTTAGCAAGCTAACAGCAACATATTAAAACAAAATGTCACAACCCTGCCAGCAATGAACCTAGAGCTAGTGGAGTTATGACGTCTAAGACTTCGCTAAAATACAGAAGGTAAAATATTTCTGTTACACAGGAAGAGCCTCTGGAGCAATCGTACAGCAAACATTAGATTATAACAAGTTAATGTTAGTAAAAGTTTTTTTATTTAATTTTTAATTAAAATCTTGTTAGCTCAAACTTTCTATGTCATTCTCATAGGGGCTAAATATTCTGCCTATTATGGTTCATTGAGTAATGCCTTACCTCTGTATTCTAAATTTAATATTCTACAACTAGGTACAGTTCTTTTTTCATTGTATAATTAGTAATTTATGAATTTGTAGCCTATTACTATCCTTCTCTGTGTTTGTGAGAGTAAGAAAAGGAGCCAATTTTTAATTACCGGTACCATTCCTCTTCAGCTGCTACAACTCAATGCAGCGCCTCAGAATGCTGAGTGGTGCTTTATTGGGATGTAGAATTTCTGATCAATATCTGTGTCCACCGCACTCTGTCTCCTTGTAGACAAGCGAACAATACCAACTCCAGAATGTACTGTAGTTGCAAATCTTTGTACTGCAGTATTCGAGGAAGTGGAGATGGAAAGTAATCTTTGCAGCAAATACAGAAGTCCTGTGCTGAAAAACACAAACAGGGATTTCTGACAGGAAAAAAAAAGGTACCGTACTTGCCACTGTACATGTCGCACCACCGTATAAGTCCCATCAGTCCAAATATATCTAATAAAGTGGAAAAAACATAAATACTGTAAGTCACTTCGCTGTATATGTCGCATCTATTATGTGTCACCACTGACCACCCAGAAACGTGGGCCAGTGTTGTGCCAAAAATCGATTGGCTGCCAAATGGCGGCCGCGGGAGTGTGCACGGGAGGACATTAACAATAATTTAACAAGATTAACACTTAAAAATAATTATTTGTTTGCCGAAATTATAGCAAGATTGTGTCTCAGTTGAACGTTTCCTTATTAAATGCACTTTAATGATCAAATCAGCTGCATTTCAAAAGCCGATTCACGGCTGCGGGAGCGCACAGAGGGACGACTCACTGTGCATTTCTTCTAAATTTAACAAGATAATGTAGGGATACAGCACTCTCATGTCCGTATGGGATATGGGCCTCTCCACATCTCTCTGAAACTCTCAGTGTTACACCTTCTTGAAACTCTCAAGGAGTTTCTCAAGGACAAGTGGACTCTATATTGGTTAACAATTATTATGGATTAATGGACACTAATTAATCAGATTGAACTTTCTCTTTAATGTGTGTTAATTCAGAATTGATCAAACAGTATTTTTTGTCATTTCAATGATGATTTTACTAAACTGGTATATTTTAAATATGACAAAGTTAAGAGAACATCTCAGAATGATCATGCTTTGAACTGTCTGCTCTAGGCAGAATAAGTGTCGAAAGTTGAAGGAACAATCCTTCGTATTTGTTTGAACTGTTTTTGTTTCAAAGGAAAAGTGCTAGACATAACTTAATCTTCGGTCTCCCGTCCGTTCTAAAAACAATTCATCTGTGCTTAAACAGAGAGTGCTCTGTTTTCACACCTGCAGGTTTTGTTTTGTCTCCGTGCTGGGACTCAGTTCTCAGCACTCACTGAGTTTTTGAGTTCTCGGGGAGAAGGGAAGACGCACGGACGTTTTTCTCCAAGCTGGAGACGGCCCGGTCATGTGTCAACGACCCACGTCTCAGCTGAGAGTCGCGGCAAAGCCTTGCTGTGCCTCAACACTCATTTTCTGAAAGAATTTGTTTTCTGAAGTTTTACTTTGAAAGTCCAACCAGTGCGATTGGGGCCTGTTCCTGCCGGTGAATGCGTGCTCCCGCTCGTCTGATCCAGTCATACACGCACGAAGTCCTCTGGACGCTCACTGGACCACACAGTCCGTTAGTGTCCACAAACTTCTCAGTCCTCACCTCGCAAGACGTCTCGTCACCAGGTAAAGAGGCGTTGTCTGTATGCTGCACGTGTCGGAGGCTCAGCCTGATCCGTATGGGAAAGGTGCCACTCTGGTTGTTTCAAATAATTAATTTCAGTTAACTTAGCTTTCATCTTCTTCCTCCTATTTCTTCTTTTCATAAGCTATTAATCTGTGAAGTAATGTGCCAACAGTTAAGTTTTAATTGTCTGTTTGTTTTAATTTGAATTCTTGTCAACGTAGTTATTAAATCAGAGCTAATATCGATACAAATGTTTAATGTAATTTTTGTGATAGTTTCAATAAAAGGTCTATTTTTTTGGTAGACCAACATAAGTTGAGTCTCTTGTGAAATTACATTTCTGGCTAATCACAGTAAAAACAATTTAGTATCGGAAAAAGGAAGAACTCGCACTTTGGTGGCAGTTTGTGCAAGATTAAAGTCTGCTAAACTGCGCATCTACAATAATGATGGCTCAGTAAGTGTTTAAATACCTTACATAAATCATTATTATTCAATTACAATAACCACCTAAAAAAATATTTGTTTGCTCAATATTAAAGCAAAGGTGTGTCTCAGTTGAACTTTTCCTTAATAAATGCACTTCAATGGTCAAATCAGCTGCATTTCGCCTGGGCAGCGCGGCGAAATGCAGCTGATTTGATGTTTGCTCCAGGAGTTCCGGAGCGATATGAAGGTGGCTGCTATGGCAAGTCAAGTGTCTCATTAATAGCCACTTTTACCTATTAATGAGACACTTGGCTTGCCATAATAGTCAATTGCCCTCTAGCAGCTGCAAATGGTAATGTTTAATATTTTTCATGTCAGAATTAATTAAATCATCAGATCTCTGCAAAAAATCGGGTTATAAATATGGGGGGGGACATATTTAGTTGCTTTGGTGTATAAGTTGTAGGACTTGCAAATGTATGCAAAATGGTGTGACTTATATGGCGAAAAATATGATAACCTTTATTACTGTAATGTAGATATACACTATTTGCAGTATTTTATTTTTCACATGAAAAATAGATTGTATCCGCATCAGACTTTAATAAAATATTTTTATATCATCACTCCACTTTTCTGCCAAGTTTTGTAAGATTCAGCTGAGCAGGTTTTGTTAAAACTGTCCAAATAAACAGTACTGACAGCAAGCCAATGTTGCTGATAGAGCAGACATTCTCAGTCTTTTTCAGTTCGATACTTTATCTCCTAAAATGTTCGCTCACACTCATATAGCTTCACTTCTGACCAGCTGAGTGAGCTTATCATGCATGACATAGCAAGATATGAGTGCAAATATATTTAGCTTCATGTTCTACAAAATAAAGTGCTCTGCCCAGGAGCAATTTATTGAAGGGTTTTACAAAGTTGACAGAGAGGTTTCTCAAAATGCTTCCATCCCTAAAATGTCTTTAGAGTTCTGAGTTTTAGCTGATTCTTATCATAGAACAGCATACATTTTTAACCATTGAACAGCCTAGCTCATATTTTCACAAAAATGTTTCAAGGCATTGGCTTTTTTTAACCGACGTTTAATCCTAAAGACAGCACAGCCTGTCAGCACAAATTTTATTGTAGTGTTTGTATGTATGATGCACAAAACAAACTAAATAAACTACAAGGGCTGAGAATAGAGGAGTTCCATATTGGTGTGGCCTTTAAAACACATCAAAGAAATACTATATTTTTTAATTTGTGTCTATAATTGCTGTGGATAAAGTTAGGGCATTACTACCATTGGCACTTAAACACACATGCACTTGCCTCACAGTTTGCTCTGAATTTGCCTCTTTCTATAATAAGCACAGACCTGCAGGTGACAGATAAGGCATACAATATCCGCTCTAAGCCACCTGAGCAGCATCTCCCTCACTTTTGCCTCTGCTTCGCTTCCTCTGCTCAACCCCTCCGTCTTCATATTCATAGTTACCTGTACTTACTTCAGTCTCTCCACATTTGTTTCGGCTGTTTGCAGTGTCTTGTAAGAGCTCAGATTACAGCCTGCAGATGGACAAATCGTCATGGCTTTTATAAACGATGGATTATCCATCCTGCTCTGAATGTTTCAAACAAAGAAATCTACAGAAGCAGTTTTTCTAAAAGTGAGTTACAAAAGTCAGAGTCAGAGATTCTTTATTGTCATTCACATCTCATGTGGTACATGTGATGGAACGAGATTATGTACACAGGGTCCCAGTTACATCCGACAATAAAATGTAAAAGAAAAACAGTAGTAACATCTAAGATGTGAACTAAGAAAAACATAAACTGAAAATACACTAAGCACAAATAGCATAAAAACATTACTTCGAACAGCAGCACGAACATGAGTCTGTGTGAGCAGACGAGCACGAATGAGCACAGCAACATGAAACAGATCAGCAGCAACATGATGGGATTTTTTTTCACAGTGATTATTCTGGTTAGATATTTAAGGAGAACGACAATAGACAAATGATGCTATAAATTTGAGTTTTGAGCAAAATGGTGCACAGATTCTTACGTAAATACATTTATAGCATTCTCTCAAAGGAAAATGGAGTGAGGAATGGGTATCTTGGCTATAAAAAGGAAAGAACACCACAGAAACATATTGTTGTAAACCTTAAATAAAGTCAGAGAGATCAATGAATAGTAATGGGCAGAAATATGGAAGTACGGTAAGCAAATGAAGACAGGTAGGGAAAGAGGGATTTGAATAGATGTGAGTGAAAGATACTGATAAACTGGAAAGGAACAGCACCACATCCGCCTGGAGCCGAGCCCCAAGGCCAAGTGGTGCAAATCAAGAAACGCACGTCATTCAAGCAAGTTTTCCAAAGCCAAGCTTCTTTTTGCTCTCCCCATTCTTTCAGTCCGTTTACAGGAGGAGAACAAAGGAGCATGTGTTTGAGAACATCTACTCATACTAACACCTCCAGAAAGACCTGAAGAATCCTGATTCTTCAAGCCTCCCACATACTTGGACATACTGTGTGTATTCCGTGAACCACGGAGACTCCGCGCGTACTGTCCGTAGACGGTTGAGACTTCATACTCGAGCGTACACCCTGATGGGCTGCAGCCCAGCTCCGCAGCCAAGGGATGTTTACCTTTGGGACAAATTGAGGTCGCTGATTGGTCATTTGCTGACAGGCCTACTGGATTGATTGACAGGTTGCGTTGCAGATCTGACTTGTCAAAAAGAAAAAAAAAGGCTGCCGGTGACCCTGGTTAGAGGCAGGGCGGCTCAGGAGTAGTGGCAGCAGTGTTCTGTGTTTATATATTGTTAATAAAAAGTTCTAAAATTATAAATAACAGGGAGTTCTGTAGCCCACACATCAGACCGGCCCACCTGGAAATCGCCAGACACTCCTGATTAGCCACTCCGGGCTTGAGCGTACAGATTTTAATTATCTCGTGACAAATCCCTTCATTTCTCACAATTTCAGTCATGGTGTCGTCACTGTCAACAGACAAGGAGGAAGAGATCGCTTGCCTCTTGACAATAAAACCAAAAGAAAACGCCATTGAACCAGACCAGGGATGAAGAAGGGGAATTTAATACACTGGTGAAGGACATGAAGGCGATGGGTAGCAACAAACATTTTGAATATTTTCAAATGGATTCTAGCAAGTTCAATGGGCTAGTTGGGTGCTTAGCCTCGTTTCTTCACCACCAGAGCCAAGTATGTGGGGGCCTTTACTCATCCATGTCTGAAAATGTTTTTTCTTGCAAACTTATCTGCAAAAGAAACATTGTGATATTCAACAGGTCATTGAATTTACAGGCATAAGGAATGAAAGAGGTGATAGCAGCTGACATAAGTTATTCCTCCTACAGTTTTTCCAAATCCTAACCTATTTAAAATACCTACATCAGTGACTCCCTTTGCATATCAACACGAGGAGACATATTTAGATGTTGTGATGTCTGTTTGAAACTGTGATGGTGATTTATGCTAACACCTTCATCTCAAACAAACCTTACCTTTGCCTTTTTTTCTTGACTGCATCTTTGAAGAGAGAGAGTAGTAACATGTATGGGAAGTGTAGATGACAGTATGAACAGAGGACCATGCAAGATGTGAGGGCTTCAAAACGTCTTTGGGGGGAGTTGAAGGCATGCTTTGTATAGTTTTTGGTGTCAGCAGATTGTTTAGCTTTTTATTTTTATGTACATCAGAACTTTGTAAAGCTAACAAAGTTTTATGATGAACTGTAGTCTTCCATATTATGTAGATTTATATTCTCACTTTCTTTTAAAGATTTGTCACAATAAATCTGCAGTAATTGCACAACTGCAAGAAAGATGAAACTTTAAACAGCAGGCGATGACATTACAAAACCACATTTAGAGCTTTACAACTTTAGTTGAGCTTGTTCTTTGAGCAAAAAAGGGAGAGAAAAAAGAGGCTAAAATCAATTCTGCAACCCAAAATGTTTTAGAAATATTGACATTGCAGAACCCATCTTGAAGGAGATTAACTTTTTTGTGAGGGAGAAAGCTTCAATGAGGTTTAAAATGCACTGCAAATTAAACTAATTGTACTATTGTAGCTGTGCTTCTATTTTCACACTGCTTTGATGTAAACAAGCTAATTTTTGTATGTCCAGTCTTTTACAGACATCCAAATTCTTTACACAATTATGTCCATTTTTTTAAATACACGTTCCCCATCTATGAAGCATATTGCTAATTTGTATGCAGTTATTAAGTAGCTTGGCATATATCTAAGCTGTAAAGTTTAATCATAAATAGATCAAGATAATTATATACCGTACTTTGTTTTATGTGCATAAATGTGAAATGATTTGTTGAACCCAGTTCAGCAGATCATTTTATGACACTGATAAGGTGGTTGTAATGATTTTACTAGTTATTGCCACATTTGGCACCCTCAATCAATCGCCTTTATTTAACCAGGTAGAGCCCGTTGAGACCGAGATCTCTTTTACAAGGGTGACCCTATTGGTTGGGAGAAATATCACTGAGTTGTTTGACAGAAATTCAAGGTAATCAAAGAGCAAAAGTTTGTGCGCGCACACACACACACCATCCATCCATTTCCCCCACTTCTTCCTTTCTGGGCAGTGGGGGTCGCTGGTGCCCATGCACACCAGTCACTGTGCGAGAGGTGGAATAATAATAATAATAATAATAATAATTAATTCAATTTATAACGCACTTTTTATTACTGAAAATCTCAAAGTGCTACACATATATTGAATGCTACACACATTCATAAACCGGTGGCGGCAGACTACCATGCAAGGTGCTTTCCAGTCCTACCTTGTACAGATCTCAAGTCAGGGCCACATAGAGACAAGTCCAAGTGGAAAATATTAACTCACTTTATGATTCAAGTGGTTTGCATTAATGTGTTGACGTAAAGACAAACATACTGAGGTAGAGTGTAGTTGAACTCAGTCCTTTTCTGCTGCTTTTTGGTCGTTGGGTCACGGAGGCAACAAGTTTAAATAAGAAATATAGATATCCTATTCCTCAGCAACAAACGCCAACTTCTTCTAGGGGATGCCAAAGCATTTCCAAACCTGAAAAGATACATAGGGTGTTTTCACACCTGATAGCCCGGTAGACTTGGTTCATTCAACCTTTATTTAGTCAGGTAAATCTCATTGAGCCTCGAGGGCTCATTTACGAAAGCGACCTGCTACAAACTAAAGAATGATGAACAGCAATGATACAAATACATTGAACAATAAACAAAAGAAAAGTAGCAAAAACTAGCGAACATTATAAGGTAGATGTACAAAATCAAAAACAGGAACAAATCTGCATTGGTTTTTGCCAGGATTCCAACAGATTCTGAAAATCATTTAGAGAGGTCAGGGCCGAGAGCTTCAGATCTTTTTGTAAGATATTCCAGGAAGCAGGAGCAGAGTAGGAGAAGGCCCTTTTTCCAAGTTCAGTCCTCACTGACGGAACACTGCAGGTAATCAAGTCAAAGTCAACTTTATTGTCAGATCTGCAATATGTACTGTACAGGACATACACAGGACCGAAATTGCGTTTCTCTCAGTCCCTCGGTGCAACAGTAAACATCTAAACATTGAAACACTGAAACATATAATAATAGACATAAGCATAAAATAGTAAAACTAACACTGTCCTGAGTTTTTTGCATAGTGGTATAAGAGTATGAAAATTTACACCAACTCTAAAACTAAAACATTAAACATTTAATGAACATAATACTGTCCTGAGTTTTTGCATACTAGTATAAAAAAGAGTATAAAAAGTATAACTAAAATAAACTAAAGGTTTCTAGCATTGACATTTGCAAAGTGGCAAAGCAGCGTATGAGTTAATGTACACAGTATATGTATGAGGTAGTAGTTGATGTTGTTATAGAGGCAAAAAGTGGCATATGCAGTAAGGCACATTGGGCATCCCTAAATAAGACCGTTCAGAGCACACTGTATATGTACCAGCAGTGGTGTAGATATTAGAGTAGTGTAAATGTAAACAGTAGTAATTACATGTAAGCAGTAGTAATAAAAGTAAACAGTATTAATAAATGTAAACAGAGAATGTAAACAGTATTATGATTATAGGCAGTGATGTAATACAAACATTAGTGCAAGTATGAGAAGTAGTGCAAACTGTATGAGCACATGACCGAGAGTTTAGTGAATAACCCGTTTGATGACACAGAGTCCAGTGTTAAAAACTTTGTGTTGAGTGGTAATGTGTGAGAAAGTTTTAGTGTTAAGGCAGTTCAAATGGGAGGGGGGGCAGAGCAGGCAGAGTGTTTAGCATTCTGACTGCCTGATGAACAGAGCTGTCTCTCAGTCTGCTGGTTCGAGCCTGGAGACTCCTCAGTCTCCTCCCTGATGGCAGCAGTCTGAAGCAGCTGTGTAGTGGGTGTGTGGGATCACCTGCCATGCAGTGGGCTTTCCGAGTGAGGCGTTTGCTGTGTAAGTCCTGCAGTGAGGGCAAGGAGGTGCCCACGATCTTCTCAGCTGCTCTCACAATGCGCTGGAGGCTCTTGCGGCAGGATGCAGTACATGCACCAAACCACACAGTGATGCAGCTGGTCAGGACACTTTCTATGGCACCTCTGTAGAAGGTGCTCATGATGGGGGTTGAAGCTCCAGCCCTTTTCAGCTTGCGGAGAAAGTAGAGACGCTGGTGAGCCTTCTTTGCCAGTGCTGCAGTGTTCCTGCTCCAGGACAGGTCCTTTGAGACGTGCACTCCCAGGAACTTGGTGCTGTCTACTCTCTCCACTGCGGTGCTGTTGATGGTCAGAGGGGCATGTTGGGCATCCTTCTTCCTGAAGTCCACAACAATCTCCTTTGTCTTCTCCACGTTGAGAGTGAGATTGTTGTGTCCGCACCACAAGGCCAGGCGGCTCACCTCGTTCCTGTAGTCCGTCTCATCGTTGTTGCTGATGAGACCCACCACTGTTGTGTCGTCCGCAAACTTGATGAAGTGGTTGGAGCTGTACGATGGTGTGCAGTCGTGTGTTAGCAGGGTGAATAGAAGGGGGCTCAGCACACATCCTTGTGGGGCCCCTGTGTTCAATGTGATGGTGCTAGATGTGTTACTGGTTATTTGAAACCGGGATAAATGCAGCACACAAAGCTTCAAATAGAAGGGGTTCTTTATTCTCAAAAATAAACTATTCCCTCTGAGTTATGTATAAAAAAAAACAAGAAAAAGTCCGTGTTTCGAACGGCAGCAAGCCTTAGCTTCAAATAAAATGGCGGACCGACAACACGGTTAGCACCCAACAGAGTAGCATGCAGCTGCACGTAACAGCTGAAATCTAACAGCGTGAAAGCTACTGCATAACAAACGGCAGCGGCACTCTACGAGAGAACAAACAGAAATAAAACATTAATCATGTCCTGAGAGCGCACGCTGTAGCTGCACTCACGCAAAGACATGTAGGAGGAGATGTATGAGGGCAGCAGACCAAGAAGTGATTTAAAGATGAAAATGTACCAGTGGAAGAGTCTGCGTGAGGTTAATGATGTCCAGTTAACCAGTGAATACAGGGTGCAGTGGTGGGTACGATAATCACAGCCAGTTATGAATCTTAGTGCACCATGATAGACAACATCCAACATCCGCAGGGTGCTTGTAGGAGCATTCATGTAGAGAATGTCGCCGTAATCAATGGAGGGAAGGAAAGTCACAGATACAAGGCGTTTCCTAGCATTCAGTGTTAGACATGATCTGTTTCTGAAAAAGAAACCCAGTTTTACTTTCAGTTTCTTCACTAGGTTTTCCACGTGGAGTTTAAAAGAGAGATGTGAATCGACCAGGATACCCAAATATTTATATGAGTCAACAAACTCAATAGGGACACCATTTGATGATAAAATCAGAGGAAGATCTGCTGGGACCGACTTCCTACTTGAAAAAAACATCCCTTTTGTTTTATCAGCATTTAGGACAAGTTTGAGACGGAACAAATCTGACTGGATGATGTCAAAAGCGGATTGCAGTAACTGGAAAGCCTTAGCTACTGTTTTAGCTCGGCAATAAACAACTGTATCATCAGCATAGAAATGTAAGGATGCATCAGGGATGCTCTGACCTACATTAGCTATGTAGATTGTAAAGAGGGTTGGTCCTAATTGATGATAAGTTTGTGTCAGATAAAATCTACTCAAATCTTTCATCTGGAATATTTGTACAGTCAGTAAAACTGACTAGTATTATATCCCTACATAATTATGACCCGTACGTGTTTAACTATAGTGGCGCTGCTCCAAGAACTACTAAAGGAAATGATACAAACCCTCCAAAGAAGACACTTTTTTTTCTTCTTCTGGAAATAAAAACAAAAACAGAGTGCTGTCAAATGTTAGCGGTTTTAGGATTTCTGCTTTATCTGTGGCTCATGTGCCAAACAAACATTTTTCAACAATGGACTCAGCATGAGCGGAAGATGAGGCAGAAGACCATGGAGAATGTTGTTTTTGCCCTGCACTGTAGTCCACCTCCTGGAGCAGTCTCCGATCCGCTTGCATTCACATTGTATTCAAACCACGCTAGACTTCACTTCAACAAAATTGAGACCTAGGTATTTAGGCAGACCAGAGTTTGCTTCTTTGGTCTGCACTGCATAAGAGTTCAATTGCACATTCACACCTCCCTAAACGAACCAGACTTTCTAGGCAGACAGAGTTTGCTTCTTTGGTCTGCACTGCATAAGAGTTCAATTGCACATTCACACCTCCCTAAACGAACCAGACTTTCTAGGCAAATGGACTAGAGTTTGATTAAAGTGGATTAAACAAGGCCGGTGTGAATGCAGTCTTAATCTCCAGTAAATTCTGGGTCTGCCCTTGAGTCTCCATTCAGTGGGATGTGCTTGGAAAACCTCCAAAGAAAATATGCTCAGGAGGTATCCGAATCAGTTGCCCAAACCATCTCAACTGACTCTTTTCAATGCAGAGGAGCAGCGGTTCTACTCTTGAGTTCTCTCTGAATGACAGAGATCCTCAACGTCTCTCTAAATCTGGACCCAGCCACCCTGAAAAGGAAGCACATTTCTGTTGCTTATATCCAGGGACTGAAGTCATCCGCTTGAGGCAAAGACTCAACCCCGACTCGTATCTGAACTCGATGATAAAATGAGGTCGATTGCTCTTTGACTGTAAAAGCAGAGAAAAAAAATCAATGCTGGAACATGAAAACCATGACTTATTCTTTCAAATACACTATTATAATGCCTCTGTTTCAAGGTTACTGTAGTCACTGGTCTTGAGTTGCTTGAACTCTCCATCGGAATGAAAATTTAGGCACTAAGCTGACATGTAACGTTAGTCCACTAGGAGTATAATGTCAAAACACTGGAGGCTGACATTATGCCTAACTCTGACGGGTTTGTAGAAAATGAACTCACAAAATAACCATAATCTGAGATCTGGGGGGAAAAAAGTGGTATTTTCCCCCTAAGAACATGATTATGGATAATTAAACCTGCCACTTTCTTTTGTACATTTTGATAAGCCTCAAAGCGAGAATTAATTCTTTTCACAGTGCTTGTCTGGGGAACACAGTGTTTTTAAACAGGAACTTTACAACTCAAACCCTATAGGCTAATAGGCCTCCTTATGCTTACCACATAGGTACATTTCCACAAACTCTTTCTACCCCCGCCAGTAGTAAAATGAGGAGTTTTAACCTCTGAATTGTGTAGTGAGCATGCACTCTGAGACGTCAAATCCCTCATTTTAAACTCCAGGGAGGCTCCCCTCCTACGGCGTAATCTCCAGCTTTCTATTTGTGATATCCTTCTAAGGCCATGTAAGAACTCTGAGATAGATTCACTCACGCCACATCTGCTGTTTTGCATAAGTACTTTGCATTCGGCAACCTGTCTTTGCAGCGCTGCCATTTACAGGGTCAATAAACACGAGTAATTCAAAAAGGGACATGTACAGTGACTTTGTGCTGACACCTAGCAGTAATTCCTGTCTCTCCATTACCAACGCCAGTAAACTAGACATTAATGTATTGTGTCAGTCTGGTATATATAGAACAAAGAATGGCAGATATTAAAAGTCCTTTGGCCTGTTTTCAATATTGGTGTCATTTTAGCTTGTTGATAGCTGCTCATGCAGCCACATCCTTTCAATTGATTGCTGTCAGACAAATAATATGGGTGCTACAGATTGAAATAACAAATTATATGCCGTGTTTTTGATAGAGATGTGCATGACGTTGTGATGTTGATCTGTTTCAACCCTTTGTCAGCAGCGCTACTGTTGGCAGCGAGAGAAAGGTGTGGGAGGGAGCATGCAATAGTGTAGGAGAATATAATGGCAGGAGACTGAGGTGTGGGAGTGGAATGTAATAGTGCCAGTTTATTAGAGCCAACATTCACTTGACAAGTACAAATGGGGGGTGGTGGGTTCACATGTCAGTGGGCTTGAATTTAAACTGTGGAAAAGTTTTGGGTTTTTGCTTCTGGTGGCCTAAGGCATGCTCACAAAGAAGCACTGAGGGATTCTTACAAGAGAAGAGGGTCAAGCGACTGTCAAAATGCTCGTAACTGCTACTGGCGATGTTGAACTAAGTTGGTGAAGCTTCCTACTTCTTTTATGTAAACCATGGATAAAATTAGTTTGGACTTGTACATTAGTAGGAATGTGTTAGGAATACTGTAAGTTAGGTCTGCAGCTCCAACTGTTCATTTAGCTCTGAACACGTGTGAGCGTTTGTGTTATATTTAGACATCTGTCCACTCACCCTCCCACTCACAGAGCCAAAGTGTTGGTCCTTTCAGAGCGGCTGCTGTTTAAGGGCTTCACAGCCATTGACTGTGACTGCAGGGAGGTCACTCTGGGGACCAGAGCCTGCATGATTCATCCTTGTCCTTGAATCTGGACCAGTCAGCTGTCTCTATTGAGGCTCTTTTTTAAATTAACAACCTTTCACCACAAAAACTATCCTCCTTCTTTAGTCGCCATAGTGATGCTGGTCAAGTGAAGACCAGTGCGCACATACTGGTGAAGGAATTTCACTCTGAATAATAGCTCTGCTGTGGCGGTTGGATTGATTTGTTCACTTTTTTTGTTGCTGTAGTATAAACACATTAACAGACTCAGTGGTAAATGCATTTGTATGTACTGTATATCATGGTTTTAGAACATAACTGTTAGTGAGAAATGGAATTGTTATGGGGATAATATTCTGTTTTTAACAATTACAGTGTATTTTTTATAATTTCTAAGTTATTTATGTTGTGTTTTTGGAAGTTTTTGCCATTATAGATATTTAGTTAACTAAATAATTGAAAGGACAATGGATGAACTTGCAGGAAGTGGTCAGAGCAGTGGAAGGTTGCTAGTATCATAAGAAACAGTACCCCAGATAATTTGTATTGTTTACTCTTGAATTACTTGTAGATAGAGGGGGTGGGGTGGGGGTGTTAGTGGGATTCAAAGTGTAGAAATAAATAGATTTAATGCCAAAGTGTTGGCTAGGTGTACGGTGCTAGGCAGCATGGAAATAAGTGTTAAAGGGGACCACACATGCAAAATTCACTTTTTAATGTTTTTTTACTAAACTTTGGGTATTTACTTCATAAAAAAACAGTCCTTGTGCCAAAAAAATGCACCCAGTGGTTTATTTACTCTAAGTAGATTTATTTATTTTTGATAAATACACCAGGATTCACACTTCCTGCATTTATTGACGTCACAAGCCGCAGCCAAGCCGCAGCCAATCAGATCAAACCTGAGTCCAGCCCCTCACCTAGCAACCCCTGGTTAGGCTCAACCCACTTCTGTATTAAACACATGACTGTTGTTTTTCATGATTTCATCTCATCTTTTGTTTATATGTTCTTAATTTCATGTGTACAGCACTTTGTTGCAGCTGTGTTTTTTTAAATGGCTTTATAAATAAAGTATAATTGTTATTTTTATGTTTTAGTTCAATTTTTAGTGTATTTGCGATCGCTGCCAACGCGCAGCCGGTAAAAATTAAACGAGCGGACCACAGGCGGAAGGACCGGGTTCGACGGGACCCTCTTCCGGCGCGATGGAGCGGAGCTTCAACTGTACAGCCTTGCAGCAGCCTCGCAGCAAGAGGACCTTCTCCTTACAGATTAATTTACGGGAGACACTTGGTGAACTTTGTGTTGTCTTCACTGGAACAGCGATAACTCCCAAAATCTCATCGCGTGCAACGAGCGGAGCTGGCGAAAACCGGAAGAGGAACAAGCTAACATTAGCTTCGGATTCGGGTGGTCTAATGCTAAAAGGAGCAGCAAACTGCGGCGCGCTCAGACGGGTTTCGGTAAGTTATCTTAAGCTAACACTAACAGTAAGTCAAATGAGTAATAAAAAAAGAGCTAATTTTAAAACAACAACACATTACAGATACTGGCTGTTACAGAGGGCGTGAACAGATCGTTGAAGGGCGTGGACTTCAAGAAACCGGTCGTTCAAAACGAAAGTTAAAAATGGCAGAATTAAAAAGGGTATAATTGATTATCTAATAATTATTTTGTGCATTAAATTGAAGGAATAGGGTCTGGATATCCCACAGAAATACCATAAAAATTTAAAAAATACATCTGAGGTCCCCTTTAAGTATGCTGCAGAACAGCCTGCAGAGCTTTCTCTGTGCAAAGCAAGTTCTTTTGGGAAAATCTGAAACTAATGGAGAAAGATTGAACTCATTTCCATGTTTATTTTGCTCTGAATGCAACACATTTGTTTTGGAACGAGTTGGGAACTGAAGCCAGTGTGTTTTGCTGAAATTTTTGCCTTGTGTGTTTATGGTAAGGGAGCTTTGTTAAATAAATAAATAAAAAATAAAGGTTTATTAGTATTTTCATGTTAAAGGTTTAAGTTATTCCATTTGAATGTTTTGACAGTATTCAGTTTTGGGAAATGTTTACCTCTCAGAGTATACTGCTATTGTGCAAAGCACAAGTGGGCGGCTGTGGCTGAGTGGTTAGAGCCGTTGTCTTCCAATGCAATAGTTGGGGGTTCCAGTCCACCAGCAGTCACATGCCCAAGTGTCCCTGGGCGAGACACTGAACCCCTCATTGCCTCCGATGTGTGTCCCATCGGTGTATGAATGTGATAAAGCACTGATTAGTTTCTTTGGAATGATTTGTTCAATTAGCTTTGTAGATACCTAGTAGAGTGCTGTATGAATGAGCAAATTAGGTCACGGATTGTGCTGTAAAGTGCTCGAGTATCTTGATAAGATAGAAAAGTGCTACATAAGTACAGTCCATTTACAAGTTTTAAAACAATACAATTGCTAATGAAGCTTTTGTTCGTTTTAATTCTGATGTTTCTTACGTTTGTTAAAAATTGGATAGAATCATTTCAAAAGTCAAGTGTATCAAGTCTCAGGACATTCT